>BSBM01000546.1:4042500-4090000 GCA_027924585.1 Larix kaempferi
GATGATAGAGGTGAATTGCCACTTATCAGAGCATGAAATGTTGAACAAAAGGCTAATGGAACACAATGAAGGATTCCCTGGTTCCTCTTGTTATTGAAAATGATACTTTCTCTTGACGAAACCAGTAAAAAATATGCCTGTATTGTAAATGGAAATCCTGTTACAATTTCTGTCGAAAGAAAAACATAGATACCTACAACCGCCATATTTCCTTCTATAAGCCGCTCTCCCGTTGGAAAAGCTAATGCAATAGCCCATTTGCCAACATCTTTCCTCTGCTCAACCCTACACTCGTTTTCCACAGGAAACCGCTGCCTCCACATGTAATAACTACATTGTTTTGTCGAAAATTTATCTTATTTTGCTAACAAATGCAAAATGAAGGATTCATTGTCATTGCTATGAGAAGTTCTAAGTTCAGTTTCTCGTAAAACAGAGATTGTATAAATCCGGTGAAGATCGATATGTTCCAGCTCACGAACTGATAGCTTCTTTATCTTAGACATAAACAAAAGTGCTTCAGGATGAATATTAGAGAGTTGTTGCTTTATAGCTTCAACCTTCTCAGGACGTAGGGGTATAGAACAAGCCATAGAATGATGACTGTGGCTCGGATCGACCAATTAAAATTCAATTGGACCCATTTAAATTCAATTGGACATGACATGAATGATTAAAATTAAACTCTAGATGCATACGCAAGCCACTTGGACGATGGCTAAACATCCGGTACGTTGATGCTTTAAATGATGAACTCTTTCCTTTGTGGCATTATAGGGATGCTTACCCTACATTTAACATCGACGTTAATTAGTTAATGGCTTCCATGTTCAGAGCATAGAGAAAAACCTTGCAACATCACAAATACAACATTTATTGCCCTCAACCTAGCTCATTTTACCTCTTCCTAGTTCAAAGGCGCTCATGATCCCCTGTTTAAAATCACATAAATTTTGGACCGAGATATCGATGATGTGCAAGCAGGCTCGACCAACTGGCTGACCATGGGACCAACAGAGAGGGGCACCCTTAGCACTATCCTGATGTCCTGAATCCAACGGAGTTGACGGTTTGTCGATCTGAGCCACGGTCGTCATTCTATGGCTCGTTCCATCCGTATTTTTTTTGTTATATTAACCAAAACGCGCGAGCATTATGGTGATACATAATGCGCACGTGTTATGTATCACGATAACCCTCATGCATTTTGTAATCCTATCCTACATGTTAAATGACATGGCAGGTTCGGATCCCACCATTCCTAATTTTACATAACGCGCGAGCATTGTGAATTTGCACAATTCTCACGTGTTTCGCATTTACCCAATTGCATCTAAAGTGACCCTCATCTTCTTGCACACACCCATTGCTAAGTTCAATATTGCTAAAGGCAGGAAGTGCTACTGCTGAGTTGAAAGGGAATTTATTCCATTATTCCACACAACATCTTCGCCCTAGTGGTTCAGTGAACAGGCTCAGGGGTCCTAAGACAAGTAGCCTGGCTATCTTCAGGAGATTGGTTGGGTGGAACGGGCTCCTTTGGTTGTTTGTCTCTTCTTCTACAGTTTCCAGGTTCAACTTGTGTTATCTTGTTTAATTCTGTTCAAACCGTATTATTGATCTAAACGTTGTTAGATATATTATTTTCAATTAATAGATTAGACAAAATGTATTTTTGGTTAATATTACAGTTTTGCAAGTTTATTTGTTTTAACTGACCAAAATAGCTGATAAAATAGAATAAAGATTGAATGATATAGAATATGATTGAATGAAAATGTCTTTCCTGTATTTTTCCATGCATTATTTCTAAATGACGTACTCTAGTACAGGAAAGGATAATTAGAGTAGATCAGAATGAGTATATGAAATGGATAAGATCAAATGATTTATCTTACAAATAGAGCCTCGTCATTTCAATACTATATTATTGTTAATTTAAAACTCAGTCTTCTAGAATTTTAAATAGAAAATACAATAAACCAAATCTTATCATTATTATAAACAGAAATGGTATTATAAGTATTTTTCTTTTCAAAACTATAGCAGTAATTAATTGTAGAACCAAATAATTTCCACAAAGCCTCTTTTAGAATTATCAAATCTCCTTGCATAAATACTAACTTTTTCTCGCAGAGAGTTTTATATATCTTAGAAACATGTCAAAATAGTTGCGACTTTTCATTACTGTCAACATCGAAAATCCCATAACAAATCTCTTATCATTAACCTAAGTATTTTATAGCAGAGAATTGCTATTTTCATACTTGTAAAACGAAGTATTCTATATCAATTTATCTTATCACTATTTTTTAAATACAATTCCAAACAAAACATAGGTTACGTATATCTTCGCGAAATCCATGAAAACGTTTAAGGGTCAAACCCTGAGCACTAAATAGTATTAAACTTTTTAATATGTTCATTTCATTCATTATGTAAAAACAAGAGTAGAACACGACAGAGAGTTTAACCCTTAGTAAAATCAACATAGTAAACATTCAGAGTAGGGTTTACAAACTAGCCTTACGGCTTGGAAAGCACAACCGAAAAACCCTACATTTCCTTAAGAACAGAAAACTAGTTTTGCCCAAACATTTCGATAAATATCAAACCTAGCTTCTGAAGAGCTGAATACTTTTACAACTGTCAAATATTTTATTCTTAGCAAAAACCTATACAAACCAATACAAGAAAATACGAGTTACAGGTCAAAGGTTCGACCCTCACCACTATTCAGTTCAAAACCGGATGTTTAGTTTCTCAACAAACCATTGTTAAAACATTTCTTAACAAAAACAATATTTCATTATTGATTCAATATTTCGAAACCATCCTTCATAAAATACAAACATACATCGATTCAAAGCGAAACAACGTGAAGCCGATGGGAGCCATAGCTCAAAGGTCATAGACCTTGAAACAAAAATCACGTACGGCTCAGTATTAATACAACCAAGGTCTAAAAACCTCAGAAAAATCCAGAACGAAAGCTGTTCCTAAACAACCAACTCATTGCTAAAACAAACAAAACGCGCATAGTAACAAGTTCCTCGAGGTATTGGATAACCGTGATATGTCTCCGAGGTTTACCCAGAGTTCATACAGGAGCCATCACCATTCTTTTACCAGCAACAACCATTGCCGAGGGACTATCACCTGCCATTCTAAAACGACGCAACGAATGGTTAAAACTAACTTTATGTTTTACAAAGCAACAATAGTTATTAAATAATACTATGTAATAACATTACATCACCTGTAAATGGTAGAAGCACAGTTGCATGCACCAAGTTCTTTAATGCGAACCTTGAAGGTAAGAAGTTCACCTTTGATTCCAAGGAGAATACAAACCCTGTACAGACACAACTGCTGTATTCACATCCAGACTTGTAAACCATAGTATTTCCTTCGATTTCATAAGAAGAATTCATGAATGAGCTTCAGCTTCAAACGAAACTTGTGCAGTGACTTGAACTGCTGAGAAAATATGTTTATAGCAAGGTCAGTGTATCGAAACCTTGAGAGAACCTCCAACAAAACCAAGGGTCGAGAGCCTGTCGGCCTCCCCACCTTTTTTGCAGAATGGACTAAGTTTTGAGTAATGGAGCATATTAATGCTAGGGTTAGGGTTAAACCCAAAACCCGAGATCAACACCATATCAATGACGTAGAACAAGCCACTGAGGCAAATATCTATTTACGATCACAATCACATTTATGATAGTTATTACCACAGTCTCCAATGTTTAGCTTCGACTAGCATGGAGATCCAACCGGGATCTTAACATGCCACCCTTGCACATTCCGGTGAATCCCACACTACGTTGTGACAAAATTTCAGGACAATCCATGTGAAACTTGGACACGATAGCAACCACCAGAAAATCCATTATCATAGCTTTGATGAAGCCATTAAATACTGTAACCATTGATTCATGGCAGCCAACACATCCTTCCACCACCAAGATAGTATGTTGTAGAACTACATAGTGGAATAAGGTTACGAAATATCATTTTACGAATCAACTTAATATGTTTCTCCAAAGTCAAAGCTTAAGGTAAGGTTCAAGGTTATAACTTTTTCTAAACGTAAATTCATGTTTTATGGTTCAAGCATATAATACTTGCAATTAGTATTAATGCATATCGATTCCCACACAAGGTCTATACATATAGACTAACTTTGGGCATCATAATTTTTAATATATAGTTTTATAAAATTACAAAATAATACTCAAACATAGGTATTATATCTATCCTTTGAAATAGTAGATCATTACATGGTCCTATTCATAGTTTTTGTAAAAGAAATTCTATAATGCACAAACTATGTAAATTTCCATAGTATCGTCATAAGAGATACTTTACTACATAGCAAACTCTTATAACTACGACATAACAAAGGTGATCAATTAATGTCAACATATTACCTGAGTAGATTGGCAGTGTAGGTAATCTTCTGCACACTCTTATTGATAACGTAAAAGACACTATAGTGCTATTAGTTAAACTGAAACATTTATGAAGGCTGCTTTTGGAATTACCCTGTCTCACCTGTTCATTTGCAAATAGAATTCAGGAGCGTTATATAGTGATAGCTAAGTAAGCCTCGGGGCTATCCAAGGACCCATTCATACCATCAAAACAAACATTTAGTCTCTAGAATCATTTTTATCATCGAAGATTTTAGAACATGATTTTCTGTACATTAAATAATTAATGTAAGCTTGTGAATTCCATAACAGCTGGACAATTCAATAACGATACATTACATAACGACATTTCACTACACTGGTTAAAGATAAGTAGAAGCACCAACAGAAGATTTGTTTATGAGAACAATAATCCATTAGACTTAACGATAGTTATTAACGTTGTTGTCTTTAGGCTTGTTTTATTTAAGAACGTGTAAGCATGTCTAAAATAACATTTAATACTTTTGCACAGCATTCATAAATAGTTAATGCTACTTGAAAATTTTTAATTTTTAGTCAATTTTTGGGGATGTTACATGTGGTATCAGAGCGCGGTTCAAATACTAGGCCTGAAGTGGCTCATGCGCGCAAATGAAAATCTATAACAGAATTACAAATTACTGATTTAATTTATTTTGTCTTTCAGTTTCAGCATTTTATAATTTGAGTGTGCAGGTATGGAAGGACCAACAGAGTCGGTGAGGACAGGTCCCTTAATAATGAACATCTAAATAATGAACGAGGACACATAAATACATAAAATTTATTTGTCGAATTGAATGATAATTCATCTAAATTGTTAAGGACTGTAAAATATTTAAAGATTGAGATAAAAACGCTTAAGGAAGAAAACAAACGAATCCTAAAATCTCAAGAGGACCTGAATCACATCCTGCTAAATAATCTTCATAAAAATGATCAAGTTAACGAAACAACAAATAATATTGAATCTGAAATAGTGTCCTATCAACATAAGGATAAGAAGATAAAATTAATTGATTATGATAGCAGTTCATCTTCTGAATCTGATGAAAGGGCACACCGGAAAAAGCATAAGTATTCTAGTGATAGTAGTGACAATGACTGCTACATTAAGAAAAAGAAGTATAGGCCTTACGAAGAAATTTTTGGCGAGTTTAGAAAGATCAAACCACCAAATTTTAATGGATAAACAGAAAAGAGCGAGATAGCTAAAGCATGGCTGTCCAGTATGAATAAGAATTTCCAGATATATAATTACTCGAGTCATATAAAAACTAAAATGACAATTTATAACTTAACTGGAAAAGTGGACATATGGTGGCAAGATCTGAAAAAGAGTAAAAGGTTTAAAAGAGAAGAGTGTAAATTGGAGTAACTTTAAGAAGTATTTTAAAAGGAAGTTTATGTCAGAGCAGTATTATGAGGAACGAGCTAAAGAGTTTTATGAGTTAAAGCTAGGTTCCATGGATATGAGAGAGTTGTGTAGCAAGTTTATGAATTTATTAAGGTATGTTCCTTATTTCGTTGAAGAAAATCCCAAGGTACAGAGGTTTCTGAGCTGGTCTCCCTCTCACATAAAGGACAGAGTTGAATATGATAGTCCTCGAACTCTTGAAGAGGCCATGAGAAAGGAGAATATTTGTTTTGAACAGAATAAGAGAAGAGAAGGCATACCAAGATGGAAAGCAGAAAGGCCTAACAACTTTGAGCAAAGAAAGATGTAGTTTTCTTTTAATCGTAATTTCAGTAATAATAATTCACGTAACTATTCTAACTGGAAGTTTTCCGGAAATAATGTAGCAAGTAATACACAGTCAAAATTTACAACTGCAAGGAAAAGTGAACCAACTAAAAACTTTGTTAAAAATAACGAACAGAAAGAACTTGTTAAGTGTTGGGAATGTCAGGGACCTCACTATGCATCAAACTGTCCACTAAAAAAGAAGGTTGTAAACAACATCCATACTATATAGGAGGAGGCTATTGTTGGTGACTTAGCAAGAGAGATGCCTAGGATTAATGCAGCGCTGAAAAATCGACAAGCAGACCATCAAACTTCTATGGTCGAAATCGAAGGTATGATACAAAACAAATCTATTTCAATTTTAATAGATCCAGGTGCAAGTTTGAGTTACATATCACCTGATTTAGTGAAAGGTTGCAAGTTAAAAGTAGAAAAATTTGATAATTCGTGGTTAGTACAACTAGCAATAGGCACTAAAATAAAAGTTACAGAGTTTGTAAACAGTTGTGAATTACTTATGAGTAAGCTGAAAACGAAAGTTAAATTGAATATTTTCCATTAGGGTCATATGATGTGTTAATTGGCATGGACTGGCTTGAACAACATAGAGTAGTACTTAACTGTTATGAAAAGTATTTTACTTGTTTGAATAATGAAGGTAATATTGAAACAGTAAAAGGCATTCCTAGAAAAACATATGTGAGACAAATTTCTGCTTTACAAGTAAAGAAAGCTGTAAGAAAGGGCTGTAAAATGTTTGCTGTGAATGTTATTAATGAGGAATGTTCATCTAAAGAAGATAAGATAAAACTGGAAGACATACCTATCCTTAAGGACTTTTCTGATGTATTTCCGGAATAATTTCCAGGATTACCTCTGAAAAGAGAACTTGATTTCACCATTGAGTTAGTACCTGGAGCGGTACCAAACTCAAAGGCTCCTTATAGAATGAATATTCTGGAGTTAAATGAACTAAAATATCAGTTGAAAGAATTAATAGATAAGAACTATATAAGGCCAAGTGTGTCTCCTTGGGGAGCACCAGTTATCTTTATTAAAAAGAAGGACGGTACTTTGCGACTGTGCATAGATTACCGTCAACTTAATAAAATGACTATTAAAAATTGATATCCCTTGCTCCGCATTGACGATCTATTTGATCAGATATGCGAAGCAGAGATATTCACTAAAATTGATTTAAGGTCTGGATATCATCAAGTTAGAATAAAGAATTAAGACATATTCAAAACTGCTTTGAGAACTCGTTATGGACATTATGAGTTCGTAGTTATTCCTTTTGGTCTAACTAACACACCGAAAGCCTTCATGTGTTTAATGAATAACGTTCTACATAAGTACCTGGATAAGTTTGTAATTGTGTTTATTGATGATATTCTAATTTATTCAAAAACTAAAGAAGAGCACGACGAACACTTAAGAATAATTTTGCAAGTTTTAAGATAACACAACTTTATCCTAAGTTCAGTAAATGTGACTTTTATAAAGATAAAATACAGTACTTAGGTCACATAGTATCTAAAGACGGAATTTTTGTTGACCCAGATAAAATAAGAGCAATTAATGAATGGTCTATCCCTAAAGACGTAACTGATGTACGGTCATTTATGGGAATAACAGGTTACTACATAAAGTTTATTGAAGGATTCTCTAGAATTGCGAACCCCATAACTTCTTTGCAGAAGAAAGGGAAGAAATTCGTCTGGGATCAGAAATGTGAAGAAAGTTTTAAGAAGTTAAAAGAGTTATTAACAACAACACCTATATTAAAAATTGTTGATCCCAATAAGGACTTCGTTGTATGCACCGATGCATGTAACGATGGACTTGGAGGGGTTTGAACTCAAGAAGGTTATGTTAATGCTTATGAGTCAAGGAAGTTGAAAATCCACGAAAAGAACTACGCAACTTATGATCTAGAATTGGCAGTCGTGATACATGCACTAAAAATGTGGCGCCATCACTTGATTGGAAGAAAGTTCACATTAATGACAGATAATAAAGGCTTAAAATACTTGTTGGATCAAACAAATCTTAACGCAAGGCAAGCTAGGTGGTTAGCTTTTCTTAGCGAGTATGATTTTGAAATTCAACACATTAAGGGTAAAGAAAACAAAGTTGCTGATGCCTTGAGCAAAAATGAAAAAGTAAGTTTTGTTTCAGTAATCAGTACTTGCAAAACTGATGTGGAAAATCAAATTAAGGAAGGAATCAGAATTGATGTAAAATATCAGAATTTACTCACTAAAATTGTTGAAGATAATGTTGAAAATTGTATAAAATATTACAGAATTGATGAAAGAGGGTTACTGCTGTATAAAAACAGACTTTATGTTCCTAATGTTGCTGAAATTAAGTTGTTGATTTTGAATGAATTGCACAAAAGTCCATACTTAGCACACCCTGGTTACCAAAAGATGATAACTATGCTGTGAAAATATTATTTTTGGATATGTATGAAAAGTGAAGTAACTGAATGTATTGCTAGGTGTATAGAGTGTTAGCAAGTAAAGGCTAAAGACCAACACCCACCCGGATTGTTGTAGCCACTACCTATTCCAGATTGGAAATGGGATATAATTAGTATTGATTTTATTACTGGATTACCTAAAAAATCAGAAACATAATGATTCCATCATGGTAGTTGTGGACAAGCTCAGCAAAGTAGCCCATTTCATACCTGTTAAGACAACTCATAAGGCTGCTAACATTGCTGAAATTTTTATGAAGCAGATTTTTCGTTTGCATGGTATTCCGAAAGTTATCATTTCTGATAGAGACTCAAAGTTTACAGCAAATTTCTGGAAATCTTTATTTAAAGGTTTAGATACTACTTTGAATTTTAGTACATCATTTCACCCACAAATAGATGGGAAGACTGAAAGAGTTAATCAAATTCTCGAGGACATGCTAAGAATGTGCGTTAGAGACCAGCCAGGTAAATGGGAGGATTATTTACATCTTTCTAAATTTTCTTATAATAACCATTATCAAGCTTCATCAAAGCTTAGTCCCTTTGAAATTTTATATGGAAGAAAATGTAGTACTCCTATCTCTTGGAGTAATCCAGTTGATAGGTTAATGCTAGGACCTTATTTGTTAAGAGAATTGGAACTAACCGTGAAACAGGTTCAAGGCAATTTAAAAATTGCGCAAGATAGACAGAAAAGTCAGGCAGATCTAAAATGAACTCAGAAAGAGTTTCAGGTTGGTGAACATGTGTTCCTCAAGGTAAAACCTAAGAAAAGTTCCCTAATATTGGGAAGCTGTGTTAAATTAGCACCAAGGTATTGTGGACCTTTTGAAATTTTGTCCAGGGTAGGACCAGTGGCATATCAGTTGGCATTGCCACCAAATCTTAAAGTACATAATGTACTTCACATCTCTCTTTTGAAAAAGTATGTGCATGATACTACTCATGTGATTAATTGGAATGATGTACAGGTGGAACCAAAATGAGATTTTCTGGTGGAACCAGACTGTATCCTCGACAAGAGAGAAATTTTGCTTCGTAATCGTACCATTGGATAGGTTAAGGTGCAGTGGAAGCACCTTAGTCCAGACGAAGCAACTTGGGAATTGGAAAGTAATATGCGGGTGGCATATCCAATCTTGTTCCAGGGGGAACAAGAGGATGATGAATAAAGAAACATCAAGGATGATGTTGAACTTAAGAGGGGGTGTTTGTCACATACCCAAGTTCTAGACATTTTATGCTATCGAGAAAACATTATGTTTTATTTTTATTGTAAATTTTTATGACTATTGACCAAGTGGGTTCATGGATGACTGTAATTAATTACTTTGAATATTTTATTATTAATAAATAAAAGTGGAGAGAAATATCCAAAGGAGACTATTGAATGAGTGTTCACTGACCCATTAGGGGAAATGGATTGTGGTGGAGATCAAATTGACACTCGGAAACATCCTCAACTCTCTTCTAACCATTGCAGGGGGCAACTTCCCTACTTTTATGGTCATGTTCCACAAGAAAGTGGAACTAAGCAGGTGGCTCACTTACTGAAATAAATTGACCAAAAGATCTAGGCATACTATTTATCTACCCATCAAATTCAGCAGGGGCTGTTCATTCTTACCTTATGATAATTTCTGAGCACAAGAGATTTGATGAGGGTAAAGTTAGAATTGTTTGAGTGAATTAAGACTGCATTCTGAACTAGTGCAACCACATTGATGAGTTCAATATTGCTAAAGGAAGGAAGTGCTACTGCTGAGTTGCAAGGGAATTTATTCCATTATTCCACTTAGCATCTTTTCCCTAGTGGTTCAGTGAACAGGCTCAGGGCTCTTAAGACAAGTAGCTTGGCTGTCTTCAGGACATTGGTTGGGTGGAACTAGCTCCTTTGGCTGTTTGTCTCTTCTTCTACAGTTTCCAGGTTCAACTTGTGTTATCTTGTTTAATTATGTTCAAACCGTATTATTGATCTAAATGTTGTTAGATATATTATTTTCAATTAACAGATTAGACAAAATGTATTTTTGGTTAATATTACACTTCTGCAAGTTTATTTATTTTAATTGACCAAAATAACTGATAAAATAGAAGACAGATTGAATGATATAGAATATGATTGAATGAAAATGTATTTGTTGTATTTTTCCATGCATTATTTCTAAATGTCATACTATAGTACAGGAAAGGATAATTAGAGTATATCATAATGAATATATGAAATGGATAAGATCAAATGATTTATCTTACAAATAGGGCCTTGTCATTTCAATACTGTATTATTGTTAATTTAAAACTCAGTATTCTAGAATTTTAAACAAAAAATACAATTAACCAAATCCTATCATTACTATGAACATAAATGGTATTCTAAGTATTTTTCTTTTCAAAACTATAGCAGTAATAGTTCGTAGAACCAAATAATTTCTACAGAGTCTCCTTTAGAATTATCAAATCTCCCTGCATAAATGCTAACTTTTGCTCACAGAGAGTTTTATATATCTTAGAAACTTGTCAAAATAGTTACGACTTTTCATTACTGTCAACATTGAAAATCCCATAACAAATCTCTTGTCATTAACCTAAGTATTTTTATAGCAGATAATTGTTATTTTCATACTCATAAAATGAAGTATTCTATATCGATTTATCTTATCACTATTGTTTAAATACAATTCCAAACAAAACATAGGTTACGTATATCTTCGCAAAATCCATGAAAACATTTAAGGGTCAAACCCTAAGTACTAAATAGTATTAAACTTTTTAATATGTTCATTTCATTCGTTCTGTAAAAACAAGATTAGAACACGACAGAGATTTTAACCCTTAGTAAAATCAACATAGTAAACATTCAGAGTAGGGTTTACAAACTAGGCTTACGGCTTGGAAAGCACAACTGAAAAACCCTACATTTCCTTAAGAACAAAAAACTAGTTTTTCCCAAACATTTCGATAAATATCAAACCTAGCTTTTGAAGAGCCGAATACTTTTACAACTATTAAATTTCATAGCAAAAACCTATGCAAACCAATATTAGAAAATATGAGTTACATGTCAAAGGTTCGACCCTCACCACTATTCGGTTCAAAACCAGAAGTTTAGCTTCTCAACAAACCATTCTTAAAACATTTCTTAACAAAAACAGTATTTCATTATCGATTCAATATTTTGAAACCATCCTTCACAAAATACAAACATATAGTGATTCAAAACGAAACAACGTGAAGCCGATGGGATCCGTAGCTCAAAGGTCATAGACCTTGAAACAAAAATGCCTTACAGGTCAGTATTAATACAACGAAGGTCTAAAAACCTCATAAAAATACGGAACGAAAGCTGTTCCTAAACAACCAACTCATTGATAAAACAAACAGAACGTGTGCAGTAACAAGGTCCTCGAGGTATTGGATAACCATGAGATGTCTCTAAGGCTTACCCGAAGTTCATACAGGAGCCATTACCATTCTTTTACCAGCAGCAACAATTGTTGAGGGACTATCACCTGCCATTCAAAAACGATGCAACGAATGGTTAAAACTAACTTTATCTTTTACAAAGCAACAATAGTTATTAAACAATACTATGTAATAAAGTTACATCACGTGTCAATGGTAGAAGCACGGTTGCATGCACCAGGCTCTTTAACGCGAACCGTGAAGGTAAGAAGTTCACCTTCGACTCCAAGGACAATACAAACCCTGTACAGACACAACTGCTGTATTCACATCAGGACTTGTAAACCATAGTATTTCCTTCGATTCCATAAGAAGACTTCATGAACGAGCTTCACTTTCAAATGAAACCTGTGTAGTGACTTGAACTACTGAGAAAATCTGTTTATAGCGAGGTCAGGGTATCGAAACCCTGAGAGAACCTCCAACAAAACCCCAAAGGGTCGAGAGCTTGTCGGCTTCCCCACTTTTTTTGCATAATGGACTAAGTTTTGAGTAATGGCGCATATTAATGCCATGGTTTGGGTTAAACCCAAAACCAGAGATCAACACCAGATCAACGACGTAGAACAAGCCACCAAGGCAAAGATCTATTTACGATCACAGTCACATTTATGACAGTTATTACCATAGTCTCCAATGTTTAGCTTCAACCAGCATGGATATCCAACTGGGATCTTAACATGCCACCCTTGCACATTCTGGTGAATCCCACACTACGTTGTCACAAAATTTCAGGACAATCCACGTGAAACTTGGCCACGATAGAAACCACCAGACAATCCATTATCATAGCTTTGATGAAGCCATTAAATACTGTAACCACCGATTCATGGCAGCCAACACATCCTTCCACTACCAAGATAGTACATTGTAGAACTGCATAGTGGAAAACATAGTGGAATAAGGTTAAGAAATCTCATTTTATGAATCATCTTAATATTTTTCTCCCAAGTCAAAGCATAAGGTAAGGTTCAAGCTTATAGCTTTTTCTAAACGTAAATTCATGTTTTATGTTTCAAGCATATAATACTTGCAATTAGTATTAATGCATATCGATTCCCACACAAGGTCTATACATATAGACTAACTTTGGGCATCATAAGTTTTAATATATAGTTTTACAAAATTATAAAATAATACTCAAACATAAGTATTATATATATCCTTTGAAAAAGTAGATCATTACATGGTCCTATTCATAGTTTTTGTAAAAGAAATTCTATAATGCACAAACTATGTAAATTTCCATAGTATCATCATAAGAGAGACTTTACTACATAGTGAACTCTTATAACTATGACATAACAAAGGTGATCAATTAATGTCAACATATTACCTGAGTAGATTGGCAGCGTAGGTAATCTTCTGCACACTCTTATTGATAACATAAAAGGACACTATAGTGCTGTTAGTTAAACTGAAACATTTATGAAGGCTTCTTTTGGAATTACCCTGTCTCACCAGTTCATTTGCAAATAGAATTCAGGAGTGTTAACTAGTGATAGCTAAGTAAGCCTCAGGGCTATCCAAGGACCCCTTCATATCATCAAAACAAACATTTAGTCTCTAGAATCATTTTATCATCGAAGATTTTAGAACATGATTTTATGTACATTAAATACTTAATGTAAGCTTGCAAATTCCATAACATCCGGACAGTTCAATAACGTTACATCACATAACGACATTTGACTACACTAGTTAAAGATAAGTAGAAGCAACAACAGAAGATTTGTTTATGAGAACAATAATCCATTAGACTTAACGACAGTTATTGAAGTTGTTGTCTTTAGGCTTGTTTTATTTAAGAATTCCTAAGCATGTCTAAACTAACATTTAATACTTCTGCACAGCATTCGTAAACAGTTAATGCTACTTGAAAAAAATTAATTTTTAGCGAATTTTTTGGGATGTTACACAAGGCTTGAACACAATAGTCTCTCTTCTGTAATAAGCCCAGTGATGGGCTTACAATCTAAAGAGAAATAGTCAACAACATGCACTCATAGCAACAATTTCTCCATGCACAACACAAGGTCATGTGCTATTTCAGTGCACCAATTTATAGTTTTTTCCCACGTCTTGCGCCATCTCAATCAAATCTCAATCAATCCTTTGATCCCTTTAGGATCTTGTCTAGTGGTTAAGCTTTTAGATTGGATTTGATTGACATAATATCTCTTGCTTGCTCTAGGGTATTATAGTTATCCATGCCATGCACTACAAGCCAAAGACAAGCATAGTTAACCACAATGAACCATTCTTTCTTTCTTTCTTTTTGTTGTTATTTATATAAATTTATTGAATATTTATTTATTTATTTGTATATTTCTTATCATTTACTTATTTTTTAATTATCATTTTTACTATTATAATTAATTAATTTCTTATTTTTTAATATTTATATTTCCTCTTATGAATACTTTCTTCATAATAACATTTTATGTATATTCTATAGTTTTCTTCTTATTATTCTCTATTTATTATCATATTATTATTATTAATGTTTATAATAATAATAACAACTACTACTATTTTTTTTTTTTTCTAGACATCATATTAATTAATTATTGTTAGTGTGCATTGACAACATTATTTAAAATGGAAAAAGAATATAATTATATTCTCGATTATTTGTACATTATTTACATTTATTAACCATATTTTTAATTATTAATTAATATAGTTATACTAATTTAATACAATCCTAAGTACTACTCTAACATGAAATACAAATACAAATAGATTTCATACAATGACAATACTTAGGACTAATAAATTTTGAAAAATACTGCATAACGACACTTCCAATTAAAGATTATGGGCATGGTACTTCTCACGTAGTACTTATTTTTTTTTCTAGACATCATATTAATTAATTATTGTTAGTGTGCATTGACAACATTATTTAAAATGGAAAAAGAATATAATTATATTCTCGATTATTTGTACATTATTTACATTTATTAACCATATTTTTAATTATTAATTAATATAATTATACTAATTTAATACAATCCTAAGTACTACTCTAACATGAAATACAAATACAAATAGATTTCATACAATGACAATACTTAGGACTAATAAATTTTGAAAAATACTGCATAACGACACTTCCAATTAAAGATTATGGGCATGGTACTTCTCACGTAGTTCATATATGTTTCAACTTTCAGTCATCTTTTCAATTATTAACCATAGTAATAACTTTGTTTGACGGTGCCTTTTTTTTACGAAGATCACTCACCATTTTGACGCCCTTCTGTAGGGGAAGTTAGTTGGATTATTTGATTACTTTTAAATGAGTAAGGATGTTTAACGAATCAATAAATTTTATTACTCTTTAAACACTTTTTAAGCATGAAGGTTTGGATTTCAAAATTTTATTAGTCTTTAATCACTTTTTAAGCATGACGGTTTGGATTTCAATGAAAATGAAAATAGAAATGGAAGTATAATTAATACTTAAATGACATGATTAAATGGGAATTGGAATTGATTATTTTTTTTTAATTTAAAAAAAAAATAAAAATTTAAATGTTATAAAATTTAGATTTTTTAGCTATTTAATATATAATTTTTATTTTGTTAACAAAATCTAAATTAAATAATTAAAAGTTTTGGTTATATTACTTATCTAAGTTCAAATCTAACTTGCAACATACTATGCTAGAAATCTACAATTAAAATAAAAATAAAATACTCAATTATAATGATTAATTTTTTTTTAAATAATATAACATACAAAATAATAATACATTAATTTTAATTATAATACAAAAGAAATTCATGAAGAGTATGTGAAAGAGATTTTGACTACTCAAAATTAATGTAAGGCATTCATACTACATGAAATTCATAAAAACCATTTAAATTTTTGTGTTTTTTTATTTGAACTTTGCATTTTGCTTATGGTATTCTCGGTATTATTAGTTTAACTTTGAAATTTAAATATTTTTTCTATATTAGTGATTTTAATATGTAATGTTTTAACTTCTTTAGTGTTTTTTTTATAGATTAATATATCTTAAATAAGAGTCTAATTTATAAAAGAAAGTTTTTTAAAAATGTTTGAATATTAAGAATTATATATATATATATATAATTGGTTGTTGTTTTTAAAGAGAAAAGTTTATGGATTGAATTTAGAAAATAAATTTACAACATTGATTTTAATGATTATATTCAAAAAATATTAAAGTAATTTAAATAATTTAAGTAATTTAAACAATTATTTTATGAAAAAATAAGATATCATTATTAACATAAATGCCAATCTACCTTAAATTCTAAGATATAAACACCTATAAATATAAATACACATTAAACAATCAAATTTAATTTAGATATAATGAATATGAAAAAAATACAATTGAACAAAGACACTTCAATAAAATAAATGGCAATATAATCAACGTATATTGTGAAACACAATAATATAATAAATATATATATTATCAATATAAACTATATAATTAAAATATTTTTCCACAAAGTGGCCAACCACTTAATTTTGTGTAGATGGCTAGATGTTAAACAAAGGATAAACATTAAACTAGTTAATATAAACATAAAACCAATACTATTTAATAATAACAACCTTTTTTTTAACCACTCCTTAATTAAAGCTTATTTAAATCTTAATCAAAATGCACTTAATCATTACAAGATATGATAGACCATAAAATGAACCCTTACTATACACTTGTTACACTTAGGTTAATCTTAATCAGCTTAATCAACTCAAGGAAGTCCAAAATCTAAAAACCTATCAACATAATAATTAAAATATTTAAAATAAATAAATTTTAAATTAAACTTAAACTTTGAACACTTAAAAAGGATCTACAATAATAATTTTAATTTCAATGACCACACAACCGTCAAAGATGTGGGTCCTCTTAATGCCATGAATTTTGGTGAACACTATTCAACCTGCTGCAGGCCATTTAATGCCTCTGCAGTGGTCCTGTTGATAGTTGGATCTTAAGCTGCCAACGATCAACAGGACCACTACAACTGCATTAAATGACCTACAGCAGGCTAAATAGTGTTCACCATAAAAATTGCTATCCAAACTGAGAAGCAACCTAAAGAAATTGACGATTGCCGAAAGGAGAGGCAACCTAAAAGAAAGTGACCATTGGCCAGCCTCAGAAAAACTCACTATCGTCGGGTCATATCTTTCCACTGGCTAAGCAAAACGCTGTTTTTTCACAAATCCATGCCATGGAATCCTTAATCACATCTTCCCTTGCCAAGATTCAGGTACTATGTGGGAATCTGACCAATTAAAAATTATTGGAAATTCTCGGCTCGTTCTTTAGTTTTGCTTAATACATTCTTTAAATTACAATTTTAGCGTTTTGGTTAATATCCTTCGATTACAGTGCACAGTTATTAAAATAAAAGATAATTGCAACAGATTTCAAAAAGAATTCTTGACAAAAACAATTAAGGGAAAAGAGTTGAGTGCCCCTAAACAGATAATGCATTTGGAAGGACTTTCAGAGTCAGAACTCTCTCTGGGACCGACTTTTCAATTGTCATTCATTACGGCAATGGCGACAGTTACATCGACAGTAACTTCGCGCCAAATTCGCACTGGCCGACACATTTGCGTTCGAATGTAGTAAGACTAATCTTCATTAATGAAATTCGGTACGAGAACTAATTGACAATTTGGCAGCTGAAAATGTTTGGATATTTCCGAGATTCCAAAAACATCTATTTTTGAATAAATGAGTTTGGAGTTTTGCTCTGATAAAAAAGCTAGTTTAAAACATTAGAAAAATTAAAATTGGCATAGTTATATGATCACTCTAATGTGCGATCATGCTAAATACCTCCTAAAAAGTTTGGTAGAATCATATCCCACTCAAGGCACGGTGGAGAGAAATAAGAAAATTGTACCATCACTTTAGCTAAAATCTGGTCCTCAATTTAGTTCAACATATATCCTAGGGGTATTATTAGTAAAACTGGTTAGTTTATGTTTAAAATTATTAACATGAAAGTCTATATATATACTAGCATTGATCCATCTAAACTTTGGCTTTATCAAAGATTGATAGGGATCAAATCTCTTGAGGAAGTTTAGGAATCTAAAAAAGGGTTTGCACCTCAAAGGATTTTTGATAGAGCATTAAGATGGATCTATGCTCGTTTACTAATATGTAATTATTACAAAACTAATATTTAACTGATTGTTATATTATCAACTTAAAAATACATTTAATCTAATATATTTTAGGTTATAATCATTCAAGTACCAGCTATTCCAATTTGGATATCTTACAAATAGGCCAAAGTTGCATTAATTAATTAATTATGAAGTCAAATAAGTATTCACCCAAAACTAATATCTAACCACCAACTATTCCAATTTGGAATCATGTTGTAAATGCTAACACATAAATACTACAAATAAGCAAAAAAAGCATTAATTAATTAATTGTGAAGTAAAATAGTTATTTACCCAAATTTAATGGTAAAAGTGCCAACTATTACATGTTTTGAAGGTTAACACATCCATCCTACAAATCCTACAAATACACATATAAATTATAACATATAAATCTTCAAACACACAAAATTTACATTAATTAATTAATTGTGAAGTAAAATGCTTTCAATTTACCCAATTATTGATTAATTTGTAATTATCACAAAAATGATATCTTACTTATTGTTTTATTATTAACTTAACAGTACATAATCCAATATATTCCAATATATTCATCTTGCTCCAATTTGGGATCCTAAACAATAACACATAAACCCTATAAATATGTAAAAATGGTCTATATTCGTTAATTATGAAGTAAAATAATTATTCTTGTAACTATTTATGAAAAAAAAAATTTAAAATGTGAGGATGCATGCATGGAAATTGAAATTAAAATTCAATGTATATTTATAGAAATGTATTTTACAATTTAGTTAATTTAAATTTCGAGTCGACATATGACAGTGATGACACATCTCATCCACATTGGGTTGTAGAAAGAATCTCTAAACCCAATAATCCCTCTTGACAACATGTGTAACTCTTTATATAACACTAGAATGCTAAAATCCAATAAGAATATATTCATTCAATAAATATTCATTTCATTGCTCACATGAATACATATTTTTCAGTCATATCACTTTATGCATGCAAAACGAGCTTTAGGTATATCTAGAGCTCCACTTAACCATAAACTATCGATTAATAAGTTTCTTGGTGAGCCACTTTCTAATTTGAAACTGAAAACTTCATAAAAATAAATCATTTTCTTTATGGAAAAGTAGAAATTAAATTGATGCCGGGGAGACTAAACTTATAACATATCTTATTATTTATTTTATTATTTAATTTACACCTAGTAACATAACTTCGATTTAATTTCACTATTTAATTTATACAATTGTATATATCCTATGGATAACTTCACTTTTAACTTCTAATTAAACAAATATAATAATATTTTACTTAACATGTAACTTCAATTATAATTTTCAGAAAACACAAACACAGAATCATATTTTCTTTTTCAGATTCAAGCTGAAAAAATACATAATTATCCTATACATTCCCACATTCAAACCTAAAACTTCGAACACAAAAGGCACACAATATTAACCTAAAGTATCATGATAAGATGATACATGTAGGGTTATACTGGTCTCTTTCAACATATGAAAAAATACATAATTATCCTTTACTTTCCCAGATTCGAACCAACTTCCAACACAAAAGGCACACTGAAACAGAAAATTAGCAACATGAGCAACTCAATAAATAAAAACAAACCTATACGAAACCATGGGCAGAAAACGTTTGACTGCATATAATGCAATTAATAGGGTAATGAAGCTCAGTGCCTCCAAACCCTGCAACAGCCATCATGACCTTTGTATTACCTCTCTCATCCTCTATGGTTGATTTAAACATCATTTTCTGCACATCCAAATAATGCTTATTGATGTATAGATAGAATCTTCAATAAGACACCAAAAAGGCTCTAAGATTTTAACAATGGACAAATATATACCTTTTCCATTTTAATATCTGCAAGATAGGTTATAAAAAATAAAATATCCCAATGTCCACGCAGACCAAATTAGTCTAGCATGCCTTGAACGATGCTTTTCCTCTATCCTAAACTGGATATGATGAGAGCTATCTTAAACTCGTTGTGATGAATTGGTTGGAGGAGGGAAATAAATAATTGTAAGCAAGCAAAGTAACACAACAAGAAAATCCAGTTTTTAGCATCACTTGTATTTTGTGATGCTAATGTGATGGTATTAGGATAAGTTAGAATTTTGTGGTGTTAAGGTGGTGGTAGTAGCCGTGCATCTTTTTTTAAAGAGATTCTTCCTCGTGTCTGGGAATTGGGAATTTATATAGGATCGATTGTTCACTTTAGCTATGATTTTGGTATTATAAGTTGCAATATGTCTCATCCCTACAACATTGGTCAGAGTGTAGGTGATTGTTTGGCTAATATAAAAAAAGATCAAAAAATATTCAGGACATTTAACAACCAAACTGAAAGGTTTTGGTAGGTGATGGAAACCTAAGAACCCGTATGAAGAAGCACGAGAAGAAATAGGAAGAAACAAAATATGTTATAAAATATTAGGGTTTGGTAAAGAAAATGTTTCCAATGACTTAGATATGCACTACAATATCTTCCACAACTTTGCTATAGTTTTTCAATCTATTGGAATCCTAACAAGGAGTGACCCTAACCTCTTGGATACACATTACATAACCAATAGGAAGTAACTCAGGTTTTAAAGATGGGGAAACAAAAGGTAAGAGATAGTGTTTTAGCAAGATGACATAAATAGGTCCCGAATGAGTCTCAAGGGTGGAAAATATATCTAAAATAGATGCCTTCTAATGTGTGAGGTCATAAGAAAAGGTGATTGACAAGACACATTACAAAGATATAACAGTGATATATAAAAATGACGAAGCCGAATATCAAGGAACCAAAAAGTACCAATCATCACCCAAACATATATAAATCATCCCCCTAGTAGGCAACCCATGCTTGAAACATAAATCAAGCATGGCTGCCAACATAATACATTATTGATCCATCTATTAAGATGCAATATCATGGCCAAAAAAGAATACACGGTGGATCCATGTCACCAAAGAGACCATAGACACAATTAAATACAAAGTGGATCTATGAAATAATACATATTTTGAAGACATAGTAGTCTCCAAAGTACTCAGAAAATAATGACATACTCCATCACAACTTTGGAGTGGTGGGATGAATGAGGAATGTCGGGCCACTAGGCCCAAGGTCTTTGTCCCAACCTCGATGGTACAATTCTACAACATGAGAATATAGGTGTTGATGTCGAGCATGTGAGAAACCATGTGTTTTGGGAAATTTTGCACAAAAGTGTGCAACCCTTCCCACTTGAGGGGGTGAATCCTTTGAGGTTTTCAACAAGGCCCAGTATTATGTTACTAAAGAAAATGTGAATGACTCCAAATTGATCATGCAATCTCTTGTTAGAAAAACAAAACAAAACAAAATAAATAAGTTGAAAATAACTTGTAACAAAGCAAAGGGAGTGTATGCAAACCACAACAAGAAGCAAATGCTGGAACCAATTTAGAATGCCCAATGGTCAAGCTTGTTACATGTAGCGTCATCTAGGAGGTGTGGGATTCAAGGGAAGCAAACAATCTCTCTTGGGAAGGACGTTTTTGTCCACACTTAATGCTAAATAACTTGAAGAACAAATGGGTGAAACACTTTCCCCTTGGAGGAAGGTAGCAAGGGAGCTTAAGAAATGCTAATAGGTGTGGGAAGAAGTGGAAGAGGTTCCAACACAATTCCAATAGCATAACCTTTCTCTAAAATTCTCTACTTAGATGCAATCCCATTGCTAAGAAAAATATAGATCCAAGTGTGAACCCCATCACCTCATGAACTAGATCCAAGGTACACAAAAGGGGTTATTCAATGATTGAAGAGATAAATTTCAATTTCAATTGGTGAGGGAGATTTCATGAGCTTTCAATGTGCGACTGGTGGTTGAGATCCTATCATTTTTGGCACTCATGTGGATCTCGAAGGATAATTCATGCTAGGATAGCATATGCATAGAACCAATAACACGTGTTTTAGTGTGGGATAGCATGCTTTTACTCGTGCTACCTATTCTTTTGACTGTTTTTTTGATATTTTTGGAATCATGTTGTTTTTTGGATCTGATGAGGATGTCTTCGGTGAGATTCATGCTATATGTTAATGATGCCTTACTGTAAAATTAACCAACATGTCACATATGTGTGAAATCTAGGTGTTAACAGATGCCACTTGATGTATGAGGTTTGGAGGTTATTGGAGAGTTGATAATGCATCATCATTTATTTTATTCTCTCATGTTCTTATAATTTGTGAAGCTAGTCTAGACGTAAATTTTCTCCCTTAGGGGAATATTGTTGGTGATGAATGATGAAGCTATAACAAATAATGGTGTTTTATACAAATGAGGAAGGTATAACCATTCGTGAAAATCTCAAGATGACTACAATAAGAGGAGACTGAGGGGTCAACTCATAATACTATTGGTATATGGATGAAGGTGGTTTCAATCCATATGAGAGTACATGAACCTAGAAATTATTTTATTGGTGTCGAAGAAGTGGAGCTACCGAAGATTATGATCTCCCATGGGGGTGGGGGATTGGAATACTAGTCAACTTGCTGGAAGGAGAACCTCATTGTACTGTTGCTACCATGATTTGCAAATGTGAACATTGCTACCTTCAAAACGTACAACTCTTCTTGATGTGATAGATGTGTTTATGTTGAGCATAGGAGAGACCACTAAGTTATGGGGCACTAATGACTCTGCCTACTTAGTTCGAGGTGATACCTTATAATGATTGAAAGAGACCCGAAGGTACAACCAAAACTACTGCAACTCTCAGAATATGGTGATTTGATGTAGATGAGAGATAAAGTACATGATAATACAATGACCTTATCCTAACAACCAAGATTAGAGGAAATTTGGGTAAAAAGTGGGCCTCCTAAGGTAAAAAAAAATAGTAGAGAGAGAGTAAAAAAACTATATTTTTGGATCGTATTTTCAACTTATCTCCTTGTAGGTTTACTCAAATTTCAAGCAAGAGGACTCGTTGGATGCATAATTAAATTATACGTCCAACGAGTACCCATGTTGCATTCTTTTAACAACATCTACACCATGAAAAATTGAAAATACATTAAAAAAATGTGTTTCCAGTGAGAGAAAACACATTTTTAATGTATTTTTGATTTTTCATGGTGTGGATGTTGTTAAAAATATGCAACATGGGCACGTGTTGGGTGCATAATTTAATTATGCATCCAACGAGTCCCTCCACTTGAAATTTGAGTAAACCAACAAGGAGATAAGTTGAAAATACGATCCAAAAAAGTAGTTTTTATTTTTTCCCTCCAATTTTTTTATGTGCACTTTGTTTGAATTTTAAAGCATTTTGATTGGCTAATATGTGATAACAAGAAATTGGACTTTAGGGTTAAAAGGCCCATTTTGCATCCAAATTTCCTCTAATTGATCACGTTGTAACCAATTGTAGGACTAACAAACGAGACATGATATTGGCTCATAAGTGTGGGCATCATAAATTACTTTGATTGATGTAAACTTAGGGAGTAACTAATGGAAACATTCCACAAAGATAGGTACATAATGAAATGGAGGGAGACAAACACCAGATGAAGGGCTCTGTTGGAGGGTGATGGTGACTGACAAACTTGACAATGATGGGATATAGAGACTCAACTACATCGATCAAACGCAACTAGAGGGTTTCTTCCAAAAGAATGATGATGCTCCCATGGGGTTAAGTGGAGTGGGGAACATTTTGTACATAAATAATAATTGGTGGGGTCCCCATGGTTTTGAGTGTGTTAAGGAACCAATTTGATTATGGGTGGGATTCCTATAGTTTTGGGTGAATAAAGGAATCAATTTGCTGATAGGAAGATTTCTCACAGTTTTGAGTGGTTCGGGGGACCTTTTCCATGATGATGTGGTGGATGTTTGTAAATGCGAAGATGGGTTCCCCATCAATCAATGCCATGCAACATGTTCATATGGGAACAACTAAACCAAATTAATTTCTTTGGAGTGTGAGGGCCCCATTATTGTCTTCGTGGGGGTAGTGATATGAAGAAGATTGCATATGGTATATTACTCATCAAGATATGAGTTGTTAATTGTGAGACTTATCGTAATATGTGCCGAGGAATATGATGGCATAGACTGTTGAGGGTGGAGGAGTAAATGTGCAACTATACAATTCTGAATGATGGGTTAATATTTGCAAAGTGGATCAAATGAGTCCTTGGAATTGTGGGGATTTGACATCATGGGTGCCAAATTATGAAGGGATTGGAAATGGTGCACACACCCATGGGGGAAACATGTTATTCTTAGTAATGACATTGATGGCACATCATTACTACGAATGTGGAGCCTATGGTTTTCAACGAGAATACTTGTACATGCAATGTAAATAGAGGGAAAACATTTCTTATATGCTAGTTTCAGAGTGATACTTGCTACGTTGGGCCTATGCCATTGCTGGAGGGGTTGGGATCTTAGCATCTTGGTCATTCTCCTCCACACATGATGCCAATACTTAAGTGTAATAAAAAACATAACAAAGGTATTGAAAATGCATAAATAATAGCTAAAACATAGCGCACATGTGGTGTGGGCGTAATTTAATGGAAATAACCTTTTTAGGTACAACCCATTGAGTGTTTCCTTTACAATCTATCAAGATATAATCCCCATTGGGTAGGAATTGCTTGACGATGTAGGGTCCTGTCCATTTGGATACAAATTCACCTAGTCCAAGTTTGGTGTCATTTTTGGCGTTGGAAACAAGGACAACATCTCCCTTGCTAATGGTGCAAGGTCAAACTTGGAAATCATAGTGTGATTTAGAGAGAAGCTTCGTGGTCTCATTCTATTGGAGCAAGTCCCTTCTTTCTTCATCGAGGTATTCCAAAGTAAATAACCAAATTGTTCCAGAGCTAAGGTATCAGGTAACAACTCCACAGCTGGTTGGAGTGTGCGTATTTGGCATTCAATGGGTAATATTGCTTCTACTCCATGTACAAGGTGGAATGTTCTAAATATTGTGGTAGTTTTAAAAATGAGGTTCGATAAACCCATAAAGCAAGAAATAGCATATGTTTCCAATTGGAATTGTTCTTATTCACAGTGCATTGAAGCATGGTTTTGAGAACTTTGTTCACAGCTTCCACTTGTCCATTAGCTTGAGGGTAGTAAGATGTAGAGAATTCATGCTTGAATCCTAATAAGAGTGATAATTCCTTGAAAGTATGATTGCGGAAATGGCTACAGTTATTAGAGACTAATTTATTTGGGACTCCTAATTGTGAAATTACATGATTGAAGAAGAATCATATGGCGGTGGTGCCAGTACAATCAAATATACGCATGGATTTGGCCCACTTAGTGAAGTAGTTGACTGCCACTACGATATGCTTGTGACCCTGCATTGAGGCTAGGTGACATTCCATGAAATAAATTCCCCATTGGAAAAATGGGCCAACGGTGATTGCTGGATGGAGAGGGGTAGGGGGTATCCTTTTTTGAAGGAAAAAACCTAACAATTGGCACATATTTTGACTACGTAAGCGCAATCCTTAAATAGGGATGACAAAAAATAACATGCAAAAAGTATTTTTTGGGAAGTTTCTAGCCCTGAGAGATGACCACCACATGGCCCACTATGAAAATCATTGAGGACTCATTCATCCTCCTCATGTGACAAAGAACATTGTACCATAGGTCATTATTTTATATGGTGAATAGATGCTCATCAGGTAATTGGTCATTCATAATTTCTCCAAGAGTAGGGGTAGTGAGATTAGTGATAAGCTTGGCGAGGGCCAAAGATTTTTTTCTTTTAGGGATAACAAACTCAAGGTAAAATTATTGGAGGATGACAATGCATCAGGAAAACTTAATATTAATGATTCATCAGGTAAGTATGTATTGTATTGGATTGGAGTCTACGATAACTGTGGTTTTACGGAGTAACATGTAATGGTGCAATTTCTACAATGAGAGGATTACATCTAGTGTGATCTTTTCATCATGAGTATTTATGAGCGTTGGTACTGCTAGTGTTTTGCTAATGTAGTAAATGACATGCTCATTGTGATCTTCAGTTTGATGGACCAGGATGCTTGCAACATCGGAAGATGACATCAGTATATAGAGGATAATTGTTTTGTCAAATTTCAATGTGGAGATGAGGGGTACAAAAGAAAATTCATACTTTAGCACTTAGAAAGAGATTTGGGCTTGGTCATCCCATTGGAAATGGATGTATTTCCTAAGCAAACACAGAAAACCATGTTCCTGAGTAGCATAATTAGGTACAAAGCAATGAAGGAAATTGGCCTTCCCTTGAACACTTTGAAATTGATGCCATGTTCATGGGGGGCAGTCAAGGATGGCTTGGAATTTGGATGGGTCTATAGTGATTCCAAATTTTGAAACGATGAATCCTAATAATCGTCCAATAATCACATAGAACACACATTTGGGTGGATTTAATCGTATGTTGTACTTACGACATTGTGTGAATATGGTTCATAGGTCACTTAGGTGATCACACCTTTTTTGGATTTGGTTGTGAGGTCATCGAGGAAATCCAAGATGATATGGGCCAAATCATATTCCATAGCCGATTGAAACGTCGCCCCAACATTCTTTAACTAGAAAGGCATAACCTTATAGGTGAAGGTACCCCACGGTGTTGTAAACATTGTTTTGTATTAATCCTAGGGAAAGATCTGTATTTGGTTATAACCATAAAATATATCCATGAAAGACAAGATTCTAGTACCCTCATATGAGACGACAATCTAGTCGATGAAGGGGGTGCGGAAATTTTCTTTGGGGAATGTTAGGCGGAGATCACACAAATATGTATAGACTCATATGGTGCCTTGCTTCTTGTTTACTGAGATGGGGTTTGAAACCGATGACATATAAGCAATGGGGAAAATAAATTATGATTGATGGATTTTTTCAATCTCAGCTTTAATAGCAAGTTCCTTAGAGGGGTGAACAAGTCATTGTTTTTGTCAGACCAAGATTGCATTGGGCCAAGTTTCAATATGATGTTCAACAATTGAAGGTTCTAAGCCTCTCATTTTTGCATACAGCCATACGAAGACATATCGAAACTCTTTGAAGATAGAGGTGAATTCAATAAATTCTAGAGGTGAGCATGACGAACCAATGGAGATGTTTTCAATTATTCTTGGTGTGATGGAAATAATCACTTGAATTGTGGGTGAAATATTGTCTAGATTTCCATATTCAAAGGCATCTAGGGAAGGGAATGGGTTTTTGAATCAATAAACATGACCTAGAGGTAAGAAGCCTTTTGATTCAATGGTTTACCGCTGGGCCACTAGGGTGGTTGATTTGACATTAGCATGAGAAAAAGATGATCTATGTGTTGCAATATTCTCACCATCTTATTTTGGTTTTGCATGCATGCATTGTATGTAGCACTCCATGCATCCATGCATAAACAGTTGAGTCTCCTAGTACCTACTCCCTATTTTGGGCCCCCTGGAGCTTGTTTTTGGCCATCATTATCCCTCCTAGCCACTTAGTGTGCCTTGTTTCCATCAATGCAGTTACAATGTGCCCTCATGCACAGATTTAGGAGATATGAATGTCAGTTCCATGATTTAGGGACCTTGTCCCCTTGATTGCTTAGTTACCTGACTGTAGCTCTTAGTTTGGCTACTACCGAGTGTAGGAGCATCATCGCTGACTACTGACAGCTAGTTATGCACCCCTTTAGAGTATCCTCCCGTATTTTGGTGCCCACATGCTCAGTGATGTTTAGTTCCACATCAATTGACTGATTATTCACCCTCAGTGGCCACTAAACCTTATTGGGATATGGTTCGAATGCAAAATAAGCCATGACTTGAGGAGAATTCAAATCCTTCAAGGAGTATTGAATTCAATCTATTGTATTATCATTTTTTTTCCATCTTACAGCTGATGAATGTATCAACAATAGTTTCTCATATCTTTTGGGTTTCATGAGTGAATTTGATCATATTTCTTGCTAATTCTTCTCTGCAATAAACACTATGAAATTGTGAGGTTTGTTCAAGCTTAGTGATCTACCCTTGTGGAATTTCACATGATATCAGAGCTTGTGAGATCTTTTTGAGTTGCATTAGTTGCAACAGTTGCAGTACTTTATTGAGCAACTGTTTTTCAGTAGTGCAATAGAAGCTTCTAGATTTCCATAGAAAATCCTAGTGCCATTGCATTGAATCCATTAGAGAAATCCTTTAAGGTCTATCCAAGTGTGAAGGATTTCGTTAAAAGTGTCTATTGTCCTAAACCATTGTTCAATATATTCTGTAACAATCCTCTAGATATATTTCCATTATTTTTGTAGGTTATTCCATCATTATAAGTGTATTTAGTTAGCTACTATGGATATCACCTTGATTCCCAAGCTCACTTCCTTCAACTTCTTTGAATGGAAGGGACAAATAGAGATCTTCATGCTCAACATATATCTATACAGAGTGTTACATGGCACTGAGGTCGAACCAAATGGTGCTACAGAAAAATCCAAGTATCTAAAGAAACTTGATGAAGCAGGTGGATTTATATTCTTCAACATTTCCAAAGATCTACTCTTTCATCTCACTGGTCTGAAAAATACCAAGGAGGTTTAGACAAAGATCGAGTCCTTATTCAGGAAACATGATGATTTGAGCGAACATCAATTGGAAAATGAGTTGATCTCACTGAGCCCCAGCAGTTTTGAATCCATCACAGATTTCTTCACAAGATTCAAGAACTTGGTTGTGTAGCTAAAACTATGTGGAATTGAGAAAGAAAACAAGCAATTGATTCTTGTTATTCTTTCAAAATTAGGTTTAGATTATTTTGTGTTTGTATCAACCTTCCAAACAACAAATCTTTCCATCCCAAACTGGAAAATGTCCACTCTAGATGCATTCATCCTCTCTCTCACAAAGGCACAGGATCAATTGGTGTAGATGGGAGTAATAAAACCAAAGAGGGATCAAGCTCTTGCTTCAGGAGAAGGAAAGAATTTGAATGGAAAAGGAAGCAGAAGGGTAAGGAAAAGAAAACTTATGAGCAGAAGTAAAGGGAGACTCCCAAACAGTCAAAAGGGACCTCGAATCCTAAGAGAGGCAATCAAAACCAGAAAGAGAAGACCAAATGTCCATATTGTAACATATTTTTTCATCATGAAAGTGCTTGCATGAAGAGGATCATTGATCTCATGGCCCAACTTCTAGAGAAAAAAATATTCGAGTACCTACAAATGCTAGAATAAAAGAAGTTGATCCTAAATCAGAGGACAAAGAGAAGTGTCATGCACTCATGGATGGAACTTCAAATGAATCCTCCTTCATCATTAATTCTGGAGCATCTAGACACATGTCTTCTTCCAAGGATCTATTCTATGAATTCGAACCCACTGTTAGTCCTTCTATCCTGATGGGATATGATTCTGAAGTTTCCTTAGAAGGGATTGGAAGGATCAATTTGGAACATGGATACTTCAATGATTTGCTCTGTGTTCCTATCCTGGAAACTAACCTCCTTTATGCTTATCAAATGACCCATGCAGGAGTTCCCAAGAAGGTAATTTTTACTCCTAATGCGATTGAAATCCAATATGTCTCTTCTAGGAAGATCATTGCACAAGGAATCGCAGATCACTATTCTAAACTCTATGACTTTTCTCACTTCTTGCCTTACTCAAAACAAAGTGCGCTTCTTACTCGTGCAAATGAAGTGAGAAGAATTTGGCATGAGAGGTTTGGGCACATCAACTACAAGTATTTGCAAGAAATACACAATCCTAAAATGATTGAAGGGATTCCAAACATCAAATTTGATAAAGGAACCTATAAAGGTTGCTTTATTGGTAAGCATCCGGAGCACAAGTTTGAGAAAGGAAAGGAAAAGAGAGCCTCATCTCCCCTTGATTTGATTCACAATGACATATCATGACCTCTTCCTCACCTTTATTTGAATAATGCAAGATACATATTAACATTCATAGATGATTATTCAAGGTTTAGTTGTGTATATTTTCTAAATTTGAAGTCAGAAGTATTTGAATAATTCAAAATTTTTAAAGCTTATGTAGAAAATTTCACTGATAAGAAGATTGAGGTCCTTCATACTGACAATGAAGGAGAGTATGTGAAGAATGAGTTTCAGTTATATTGTGCAGATGAAGGTATTGATATGCAACACATTGTTCCCTACACACCACAGCAGAATTGTGTAGCAGAGAGAAAGAACAGAACCTTGAAAGAGATGGAAAATTTCATGCTTGAGTCTAAAGAATTGGCTCCTAGTCTTTGGGAAAAAACGGTCAACTGTGTTGCTTTCCTCCATAATAGAGTTCCTCACAAATGCCTACAAGGAAAAAATCCTTTCAAAGCATGTGATGGAGATGAAGGGAGTTGCACTTTACCAGGAATTCCAAGAAACCAATCTCGATGTTCAAATATCATTTAACATGTTCATCAAATTGAAACCTTGGTATATTAGGCCGAATACGATCTGTGACACTTGTTTTTGCCAGGACCACATTGAATTTCAACTATACTATGACACATTTATGGATTTTTGAAAAAGGCACTGGAACGGTGAACTAGCTCCTCACACAGTGTGAGTGTCATGTGCCTCAAAATTTCATAAATATTTTTTTTTTGAATTGCAATTAACTTCATAAAAAAATATTATTATATTGATATTCTTTATAACATATCTAAGTTCTTGTATGTAAAAATGTAATGATAAATGTCGTTAAGTCTGTAATGTTTTTAATGTAATTTATATATTGCTTATGGACAGGGTGCAATTGAGGTGGAAGTTTTACCACAAAGGTGGCGTATTGCCAATGTAATTGAAGGTGATGTTTTAAATTTCTTGTTCTTGTTGTTAAAATTGTAAAGGGCCATGCTTATCCCTAAGGTTAAGCTTGGATCTTCGATCCTTGCCCTAACCATATACTTTAACACTTTAATTATAGTTGACAAAAATAGGGGAGACTATGGCTATAGTCTAGATCCCCGAAACAAATCATTCTTATCCAAGGTGTAAGGTTACAATGTAGGGTTTACGTGATATGTAATCGTTTGAAGACAAGTAGGGATTATGGGATTCGCCATAGTCAAACCTTGGTTTATAAAGTTTATATTACTTACCAAATGTGGTTGTTGGATAATTTTACTATGGTTGATGGAAACCTTGAATGATCCAACTGGCTGCAGGTTGACAGCACAAACAGGTCTTTAATGCTCATGTTGTAAAGTGATCTTGATCGTCCAACAATTCCTTGGGATTGCAAGGTTTTGAGACTAGGGTTTATGTTTCACTTTGGATTTATGAACACTCATTATTATGGTTGTTTCTGGTCTGCGAGCGATATGAGAAGAAACATTGTATTCATCATGGTGAATTGTAAAACTTGAGGATCTATACCACAATTGGTGATAGCATTTTGTTTTGGTTGTATTTCGAGGTCATTACGAGTTTTGGAGGCTTCCATTCACATCTCTTCCTAGTAGTTGCGACTGAATCACAAATATGGTTGAGCTGCCATTAACAAGGTAAAGAACCAACTTACTTCATAAATTGTTATACTCCATTAATTCTTCTTCCAAGTGCAGGGTTTAAATCCATGCATTCTCCTTGCAGGTGGCTTGGATTGATAATGGTTCCAGGAGGAGATGACCCCTGGCTATAAATTCCCATTGAACAGGTCATGTAACCAAACCTTGAATAAGATAATGGTTGCATTCATCCTTACGGTTTATTTAATATTTTTCATTTTTTTTTTACAGTGGATAAACACAAACAAAAGATGGGAGCCTATGGGGAAGGCGACAGGGTTACCTCCTCCCAGTCCCATGTCTTAGAATGCCCAAGGTAGGAAGAAAATCGACCCTCTCTGTTAATTCATAAAAATAACTACTAGCATTTCTAGATTCTTAACTACATCAATCATTTATTGTAGGTGAAATTTTGACAGGGTTTGGCGTTTGTGGAAGAGGTTCGGTCTTCGTCTTCAACATATAAGTTTGACGTTTGAACTGGTCTATTCTTAGAGTTTATAAGCTGTCGGATAGAGGTTTACAACTTCTTGTCTTAGTTGTATGTGCTTGCTTGTTTTGTTGGTTTAAGGGTTGGCAATGTGTAAACACGAGTGCCATCATGGATGGTTTTCTCCTATGTAATTTATTATATTTTTCTTTTTAAAGTACAAGGATTTAATGTTATAAGCAAATGCCATATGAAAAATGGCTTACGCCCCTGAGGTTTCGAACAGGTCTTTCAACGCAATACTGTTTATTCTTAATATATGGGTTAAAACACTGGCAGTGGATGTTATTGGCATGGGATTATAGCCACATGTGAACGCGATGGTGAAATCCATCCATCATTGGTTATAATTAGATATTTATTCTGACCCACAGAGTCCTTTACAAATTCTATAAAATCTCCATAATGATACTGTGTTTTAAAACATAAATTTTACAAGGTTTTAGTAAACTCTTTTTTTATTTAATATGCTTATAATCTGTTGTGAAAATGGATATTCAAAAAGAAGCTAGTTGATTTTCTTATTTATAACCCTCGACAGGGTTTGATCCCGAATCCATCACTCTGACGACTTGATTTAGTTTCTTTAATGATTAGTTGGAATGATGTAGTTCTGTAGTTTGATTAATGCGAATAACCTAAATTCAGTCGATTTTATTTGTAGTAGTTCCAGGGTTTATAATATACCCATAAAATTAATCATACCTATAATGTGGTTAGGGTATGCTTCGAAATGATTCTAGTTGGTCAATTCTCAAACTGTGATAAGTTTATGTAATGAAAAGTTTAAAATAAATTTTATGTATTAGGTTAGGGTGAATGACTGTATCAGACGGCTTGCTTAGTTCCTATCGATCTTCGACAGTTTATGTTATGGGAGTTTAAAATATATTTTAAACCTATCTTTTAACTAAATATATAATCTATTATACTTGAAAGGAACATAGATCAAATAGGATACTTTATTTGTCCAATAAACATAAATGTGGAAAAATAGAAATACACTTACATGACTAAGAATGATTACTTTAACTCTTTTAAGCAATCAAACGGTAGTTATATTATAGACATTACCATATAAATATGACTCTATTCTGAACCTAAATATATTTGGAAATGGAGTTTGTTTTGTAAATGGTTTAAATGCTAATTGTGATTTATTTACAATCTAAATATCCCTGCAACATTACCATTAAATGGAAGATATAGTGGAATTACATTCATACTCTAGCTATGCTTATCCTTTGATCCTAAGGGTCAACAACAACATATAAATTTTAAACATACTAAGAGATATTTTTGTACAGGAGTATAAACAAGTTTAGAGTCTATTTATATGGATAAAATGAATTCTGCCAGGGGTTAGATGCTAAACAGAAAATAAGATTCCTACTGTAATTAATTTAAAACAAGTAGGAATAGAAGAAAGAACTTGGCACTACTGGCGGGAAAAAATAGATGAAACAGTCGTTCCTCCCAACCAACTCCTACAGAAGCCAAGTCTCACTTGCTCCAGAACCCCTGAGCCTGATAGCTGAAACACAAGAGAAAAATTCACCTAATGTACCATCTCTTGCATTATCATATTGAATCCCCATCCAATGTTAGCCTCCTGCTACTTATTGAAATACTGTTATATAGTATTTTTCCTAGGACTTGGTCATTTATGAGCCTCCTGCTCTTTAGCATTCAATAAGGAGCGATGACCTAATTTTGGGGAAGATGCATCCCGCACCTTGAGTTATCATTTAGCAGATTCAGCCACTTGGCTTTTCCTGTTGTGGGTAAGAAATCACTCATGCAACAACTATTTCATTTATGCCCCCCTTTCAGTATTTTTATTAATAAAAGAATAATCCACTACATTGTTTTATTTTTGACTTCTTGTAAAATATATTTAAAAATAAAATAAATTTAAATATTCAGAAAAGTATTTAATAATGATTTATTAAATCCTGATGTATTACATACACCTCCTCTTAAAGGATAACACCATCCTCAGTGTTATTATTTTTATGTCTTTATTCTTCCATTTCTTCGTCATGGAATAGGATTGGATATGCCTCCCGCATATCACTTTCCAATTCCCAAGTGGACTCTTTTGGACTAAGGTGCTTCCGTTACACCTTGACTTGTCTAATGGTATGATTCTGGAGTAGAAGTTCTCTTTTGTTGAGGATATGGTCCGGTTCCACCTAGAAATCTCCCTTGGGTTCCACCTATATAACATCCCAACCAATCACATGAGTAGTGTCATGCACATACTTCTTTAAAATGGAAACATGAAAAACATAATGTACTTTAATAGTGGGTGGTAGGGCTAACTGATATGCTACCATCCCTACTTTAGCCAAAGTTTCAAATGACCCACAATACCTAGCTACCAATTTTGAATACCTACCCATCCTTAAGGAGACTTTCTTGGGTCTTACCTTTATGTAGACATGCTCACCTACATGTAACTCTCAATGAGTAAGTCAGCATAACTTTTCTTCCTATCTTGGGCAGCCTTCAAGTTTTGTTGTACCTACTTCATGGTTAGTTCCATATTTTTTAACAATTCAGTTCCTAGCATTAATCGATCCACCGGGCTAATCCATGAAATAAGAGTATTACATTTGCGTCTATACAAAATTTCAAAGGGACTCATACTAGCTGATACTTGAAAATGATTATTGTAATCAAATTATACTAAGTGTAGGTAGTCTTCCCACTTACCTGGTTTGTCCATTACATACATTCTTAGCATGTATTCTAGGACTTGGTTTACCCTTTCAGTCTGACCATCCGTTTGCGGATGATACGCAGTACTGAAATTCAACTGAGTACCTAATCCTTTAAACAAAGCTTTCTAGAAATTACCTATAAATTTTACATCTCTGTCCGAGATTATCACCTTTTGTACACCATGTAACATGAAAATATCTTTCATAAATATATTTGCAATGTTAAGAGCCTTATAAGTAGATTTTACTGGAATAAAGTGAGCTACTTTGCTTAATTTATTGACTATGACCATGATTGAGTCGTGCTTCCTAACATTTTTAGGTAGGAAGGTTATAAAGTTGATGCTGATTATTTCCCATTTCCATTCTGGAATGGGAAGCGGTTGTAATAAACCAGATGGATGTTGGTCTTCAACCTTGACTTGCTCGCATTATATGAAGTGAGTTAAGTATTCTGCTACTTCTTTCTTCATGTTGGGCCAAAAGAAGTCTTTTCTGATCATGGTGATCATCTTCTGGTATCCAGGATGTCCTAAATACGGTCATTCTCGTACCTCATTCATGACTGTTAATTTAACTTCAGCTATGTTTGGGATTTACAATTTGTTTTTATGCAATAGTAAACTTCTTTCATTTAAACGGAAATATGTTTTTATCTGGTTCTTTTCATTTTCAGCAGTCTTTTCCTTTAAATTTTGGTACTCTTTATTAGAATTTTCTGCATTTAAAATCTGATTTTCTAAATCATATTCGTAACTGCTGCTTGCAAATAATAAATTGGCATGATGACTTAAAGAGTCTGCAGCTTTGATTTCTTTACCTTTTATATATTTTTTCTCGAAGTCATTTTTGCTTAAAAATGATAGCCACCTTGTTTGCCTAGTGTTTAAATTATGCTGATCAAACAAGTATTTTAGGCTTATGTTATCTGACATTAGTAAAAAATTTCTTCCAATGAGGTAGTGTCGCCACATTTTTAACGCATGTATAATTGCAGCAAGTTCTAGATCGTGCATAGCATAATTTGTTTCTTGTTCTTTTAATTTTCTGGATTCATAGGCCACAACATGATTTTCTTGAATTAGTACCCCACTTAATCCTTCTATACATGTGTCGATGCATATGACGAAATCCTTGAAAGGATCAACAATTTTTAGTATAGGGGCGGTGGTTAATAGATGTTTTATTTTATTAAAAATTTCCATACACTTTTCATTCTAGTCAAACTTTTTACCTTTCTTCTATAGTGAAGTTATGGGGTAAGCTATCTTAGAAAATCCTTCAATAAATTTTCGATAGTAACCCATAATCCCCATGAATGATCTTATGTCCGTTACATTTTTAGGAACTGGCCATTCAATGATAGCCTTAACCTTGTTGGGATCAACATATATTCCATCCTTAGACACTATGTGTCCTAGATATTGAATTCTGTCTTTATAGAAATTGCACTTGCTAAACTTAGTAAACAATCGTCGTTCTCTTAAAATTTGCTAAACTATTTTTAAGTGTTCTTCATGTTCTTGTTTATTCTTTGAATAAATCAATATGTCGTTGATGAAGAAGACTACGAATTTATCTAAGTAGTTACTAAAAATACTATTAATTAAACACATAAAATATGCAGGTGCGTTTGTTAATCCAAATGGCATTACGACAAACTCGTAAGGACCGTAACGAGTTCTAAAATCATTTTTAAAGATGTCTTCATCTTTGATCCATACTTGATGGTAGCCGGAGCTTAAATCTATTTTAGAAACTCAATGTTTCCCCTTGGAACTAATCAAATAAATCGTCCATCTGGGGTAATTGGTATCGATTTTTAATGGTCATTTTGTTTAATTGTCGATAGTCTATGCATAATCTTAAGGTTTTGTCCTTCTTCTTTACGAATAAGGCTGGTGCTCCCCAAGGGGAAATACTAGGTCGAATGTTCTTCTTGTCAATTAATTCTTGCAAGTGTGATTTAATTTCTGTAAGTTCTATTATATTCGTCTGATACAGAGCTTTTTACACTGGTACTGCTCTCGTTATCAGATCGATTGTAAAGTCTATGTCTCTTTTAGGAGGTAGTCCAGGGACTTCTTCTGGAAATATGTATTTAAACTATATTAAGATGGGTATGTCTTCCACTTTAAGTTTGTTATCTTGATCTTTATTATCCATTACATAAACATCAAATACTTTACATCCTTTACGTACAGATCTCTTCATTTGTAAGGACGATATTTCTCTGATAGTTGTTTTTCCAGGAATTCCATTTACTTTAATTGTATTTCCAGTGTTATCTATGCATGTAAAAGTTTTGTCAAAACAATTCAACGTAAACTTATGTTTCTCCAACCAATCCATTCCTATTACCATATCATAGGAACCTAACTGTAAATATTCAGATAGGCATGCATATTAAATTCATTCATCAATACTTCAAAAATTTTCACATAACTAGTGACCTTACGCTTAGTACTTGTGGCTAACTGTACCAGCCAATATTTCAAATTTTTCCGGTACTAATTTACATATTTCAACAATCCTAGGTGATACATAACTTAAAATTGCACCTGGATCAATTAGTATGGAAATAGGTTCCTCCTGTCGATTCTCCAATGCAACATTGATTCTGGGCATACTTCTCGCCATATCTCCAACTATAACATCTTCCTAAATGGAGTGGAATTTATTAAATGTTTTATTTCTTACAGGACAATCTTCAAAGTAATGTGGGTCACCACATTCCCAACATTTTAAGGGTTCCCGTTGTGCAGTGTTTTTAAAATTATGGGAAGGTTCTCTTTCTTTTGCTGCAGGGTGTTGTGTTTTAAAAATTTAATAATTATTACCCTGATACCCTTTGTAGTTATTTCTATAATTTCTATGAAATTTATTATTATTACTCCTTCTTCTTGGATCAAAGTTATCCTGTCTTTTAGTGTTCCAATTAGGTACATTTTCTCTTTTATTTTTATTATGCTCATAACAGTAATTTGCTTTCCTCATTGCCTCTTCCAACATATTTGGATTCTCATACTCAATCCGCTCCTTAAACGAAGTCGGAAAGTAGCTGAGAAAGCGCTGTATTTTGTTTTTCATCTATTATGTAAGGTACATAATGTAGCAGACTTAGGAATTTACTGCAGAGTTTTTTCATGGTCAAAGCACCTAACCTTAACTCGTAGAATTCTTTCGCTTTTTCTTCATAGTACTATTCTGAAAGATACTTTTCTTTAAACAGTTTCTTAAAAGTTTCCTAGGTTACTTGTCGTTCTTTTATACCTTTTACTTTCTTGATATCTTGCCACCAGATATCGTCTTGTACACTAAAGTTATAGATGGCCATTTTTTCCTCTAATTCATCAAAATAGTTGTAAATATGGAATTATTTCTTCATTCCATACAACAAGGTTTCTGCCTCTTCTCCTTTCTCAATTTCACCGTTTAACATAGGAGATTTAATTTTTTTGAATTCTCCTGAAATTTCTTCATAGGATATGTACTTCTTTTTATCTTTATGACTGCCACTACTTTCACTAGAATCTTGATGTTCTTGTTTTAGCCAGCAGAATATTATTTATCTCTTCTTGTGCTTTTATAATTCGTTCATTTTCATCCCTAACTCTCTTTAATTCTGAACTCAATTCCTTGACAGTTTGTTGTAATTCTGATGCATTGTCAGTTCTGCTCTCATTTAAGTTTACTCAGATTTCACCTCCTTCATTGTTCATCGGTATTCTAGGGGGTGATTCTTCTCCTTCAGGCATTCCGAACTTTGCCATAATTTTCTGCAAAAATAAAGTTTTCTTCCTCTTCCTGGTTAGTAAGAGAATTAAACCAAGAAACAAAAATTAGATTAGTTTCTATTTTGCACAACTGCAAGGTTTGGACCGATTTAGGCCAAGTGTTGTAACTATGCTCTGATACCATAATTTCATGTGCCTCAAAATTTCTTAAATAAAAAAAAATCCATTGCAATTAACTTCATAAAACAGTCTTATTATATTGATATTCTTTATAACATATTTATATTCTTGTAAGTAAAACTGTAATGATAAATGCTGTCAAGTTTGTAATGTTGTTAATGTAATTTATATATTGCTTATGGATAGGGTGCAATTGAGGTGGAAGTTTTACCACAAAGGTGGCGTATCACCAACGTAATTGAAGGTGATCTTTTAAATTTCTTGTTATTGTTGTTAAAATTGTAAAGGGCCATGCTTAGCCATAAGGTTAAGCTTGGATCTTTGATCCTTGCCCCATCCATATACTTTAACACTTTAATTGTAGTTGACAAAAATAGGGGAGACTATGGCTATAGTCTAGATCCCAAAAACAATTGAATTAAGGTCTAACGACCAGCACTATCATTCTTATCCAAGGTGTAAGGTTACAATGTAGGGTTTACGTGTTATGTAGTCGTTTGAAGAAAAGTAGGGCTTATGGGATTTACCATAGTCAAACCTTGGTTTATAAAGTTTGTATTACTTACCAAACGTGGTTGCTGGATAATTGTACTATGGTTGATTGAAATATTTAATGGGCCACCTGGCTGTGGGTTGACATCGCATCCAGGTCTTTAATGCTCACGTTGGAAAGTGATCTTAACCCTCCAACAACACCTTGGGATTGCAATGTTTTGGGGTTAGGTTTTATGTTTCACTTTGGATGTCTGAACCCTCATTAGTATAGTTGTTTCTGGTTTGCGAGCTCTGTGAGAAGAAACTTTGCGTTCATCATGGTGAATTGTAAAACATGAGGATCTATAATGCAATTGGTGATGGCATTTTGTTTTGGTTTTCTTTCAAGGTCATTACAAGGCTTGGAGGATTCCATTCACATCTCTTCCCGGTAGATGCGACTGAAGCACGAATCTAGTTGAGCCACCATTAACAAGGTAAAGAACCAAATTTCTTTAGAAATTGTTATACTTCATTAATTCTTCTTCCAAGTGAAGGGTTTATATGCATGCATTCTCCTTGCAGGTGGCTTGGAGTGATAAGGGTGTCAGGAGGAGCTGAACCCTGGCCATAAATGCCCATTGAATAGGTAATGTAACCAAACCTTGAATAAGATACTGGTTGCATTCATCCTTACGGTTTATTTAACGCTTTTTATTTTTATTTTGCAGTGGTTAAACACAAAAAGAAGATAGGCGCATGTGGGGAAGGAGACAGGGTGACCTCCTCCTAGGCTCGTGTCTTAGAATTCCCAAGGCAGGATGAAAATCAACCCACTCTGTCAATTCATAAAAATAACTACTAGCATTTCTAGATTCTTAACTACTTCAATCATTTGTTGTAGGTGAACTTTTGATAGGGTTTGGTGTTTGTGGAAGAGGTTCAGTCTTCGTATTCAACATATAAGTTTGACCTTTGAACTAATCTATTCTTAGAGTTTATAATCTTTCGGATAAGGATTTACACTTTCTTGGCTTAGTTGTATGTGCTTGCTTGTTTTGTTGGTTTAAGGGCTGGGAATGTGTAAGCATGAGTGCCATCATGGATGGTTTTCTCCGTTGTAATTTATTATATTTTTCTTTTCAAATTACAAGGCTTTAATGTTATAAGTGAATTCCATATGAAAAATGGCTTACGCCCTTCAGGTTTCAAACATGTGTTTCAATACAATACCGTTTATTCTTAAATTCTTAATATAGGGATTAAAACACTGGCAGTGGATGTTATTGGAATGGGATTATAGCCACATGTGAATGTGATGGTGAAATCCATCCATCATTGGTTATAATTGGATATTTATTCTGACCCAAAATTCCTTTACAAATTATGTAAAATCTCCATAATGATACTGTGTCTTAAAACATAAATTTTACAAGGTCTTAGTAAACTCCTTTTTTTTATTTAATATGCATATACTCTGTTGTGAAAATGGATATTCGAAAAGAAGCTAGTTGATTTTCTTATTTATAACCCTCGACAAGGTTTGATCCCAAATCCATCACTTCGACGACTTTATTTGGTTTGTTTAATGATTAGTTGGAATAATGTAGTTCTGTAGTTTGATTAATGCGAATACCCTAAATTCAATCAATTTTATTTGTAGTAGTTCCAAGGTTTATAATATACCCATAAAATTAATCATACCTATAATGTGGATGGGGTATGCTTCGAAATGATTCTAGTTGGTCGATTCTCAAACTGTGATAAGTTTATGAAATGAAAAGTTTAAAATAAAGTTGATGTATTAGGTTAGGGTAAACGACTGTATGAGAAGACTTGCTTAGTTCCTATCGATCTTCGATAGCTTATGTTATGCGGGTTTAAAATATATTTTAAACCTATCATTTAACTAAATATATAATCTATTATACTTGAAAGGAACATAGATGGAATATGATACTTTATTTGTCCAATAAACATAAATGTGGAAAAATAGAAATACACTTACTGGAGTAAGAAAGATTAAGTTACATGTTTTAAGAAATCATACGGTAGTTATATTATAGACACGACCATATAAATATGACTCTATTTTCAACCTAAATATATTTGGAAACATATTTTGTTTTGGAAATGGTTTAAATCCTAACTATGATTTATTTACAATCCAAATATCCTTGCGACAGAAGGATTAAATGGAAGATATAGTGGAATTACATTCATATCCTAGCTATGCTTATCCTTTGATCCTAAGGGTCAACAACAACACATAAATTTTAAACATACTAAGAGATATATGTTTACAGGAGTATAAACAAGTTTAGAGTCTATTTAGATGCATAAAATGAATTCTGTCAGGGGTTAGATGAGAAACAAAAAATAAGATTCCTACTGTAATTGATTTAAAACAAGTAGGAACAAAACAAACAACCTATCACTACTGGCAGGAAAACATAAATGAAACAGTCGTTCCTCCCAACCAACTCCTAGAGCAGCCAAGTCTCACTTGCTCCAGAAACCCTGAGCATGATCGTTGAACCGCAAGAGAAAAATACACCTAATGCACCATCTCTTACACTATCAGATTGAATCCCCATCCAATGTTGGCCTCCTGTTGCTTATGGACATAATGTTATAGTATTTTTCCTAGGACTTGGTCATTTATGAGCCTCCTGCTCTTTAGCACTCAACAAGGATTGGTGACTTGATTTTGGGGAACATGCCTCTTGCACCTTCAGTTCTCACTCAGTAGCTTTAGCCACTTGGATTTTCCTCTTGTCAGTCAGCAATCACTCATGCAACAACTATTTCATTTCTGTCCCCCTTTCAGTATTTTTATTAATAAAATAATAATCCACTACATTGTTTTATTTTTTACTTCTGGTAAAAGATATTTAAAAATAAAATAAATTTAAATATTCAGAAAAGTATTTAATAATGATTTATTAAATCTTGGTGTATTACTATGAGATTTTATTTGTATGATACTATGCAACAGGAATCCTGAACAAGTGTTTTTCAATAAGAGGTGTGTAGGTGGGAGAAGATGCCTTGAATGCGGTGATTTGACATTGTTCCATAGGAAATTTCCAATCGATCGAACACACCCTGGATTTTCAGCTATCACAGTTATGTGGAAGAGGTACAAGTATGTCTCCATGAATCCATCATGTTCTTCATATATGCCATATAAGAGGATCGTTGTTCGAGGATGAGATTCCTATTTCAAATTTCATGGAGAAGTTTCAAAGTTAGATTTATAAATACATAAAGCACTCCCATAGGTCCAAGTGGAAATCTTTAGAATTCAAACATTCTCATGAGGTATTTGAGCTGGGCACAATATTATCAGTGGTAGAATTTGCTGAGAACTACACATTTTCTCCTCAGAGAGAGATACAAAGTGAGTATTATCACTCCGACCAGGTGTCTATCTTCATACATGTATTGTACAAGCATGCTCACGAAAGCATTGATTGCAGGGATAGGACTCCTCAGTCATGTGAAATGATCAAGCAGTACCATTTTTATGTCAGTGATGATCGTGAGCATGACACATTATTCATTCAACACTGCTTTGGATTGATTTATGATTCATTCTGGAAGAGAGGCATATCATTTATTGAACACTAGATTTGTTCATATGGGTGTGTAGGGAAATTCAAATTGGCATGCTCTTTTTATTGGTTGAGTCACCTTCATAAAGAGAAAGGATTCTAACACACCTGTAGATTTTTTTAAATAGGGCATGGAAAGGGTGAACATGATGGCATAGGTGCATGTGTGAAATGAGCACTTCGGAGGTACCACATGAGTCATGGTGAAACCCAACTCAAATTCTCTGTAGAAGTAGTTTATTGGTGCACACGTCATTTGGGACATCAAGGTTGCGAACAAGCAAGGTAGGTGTGTTGGTAATATACTCCAAAATCAATTAATAAGCTAATAAAATTCAATATCATCATTTCCAAAAGAACGCCTACTTAGTAGGAATTTATATATGACAAAATGAATTCCATGTAGATTCTTTTGGGATGTTTCCCTTGGTGATGTGAATAGATTCATGTCGTGGTATTGTGAGACCATAATTGGTATGAGGGAATTACATTATGTTCAGAGTAAATACATGGGTGACATATTTTCCATTGAAACAAGGAAGTATGCTTGTTTATGTGATTTTTGCATTGATGCAAATGGATGTGGGCTTCATCACAATGAAAATGAAGTATATGTGAAACCATGGATATATGTCCTTCTTAATCCATAGGGCCCACATCCAATTCCAACATGACAAGATATGCACACTGACGAGGCAATAGTCTCACTAGATCATGATCAAGTTTCTGATGTGGTTAGGGAAAGTACACGACTTCATTAATTAGTTCACTATATATTACACATATACAAATATTGTAGAAATTCACATAGGACATTTGAATAATATTTGTAATTTGTATCGCAGGTGATGTATTCATTTTCATTGCTCCCCCCCACAATCAAGAAAATGTGGCATATTATTTGATGTGGTGCACACAAATTAAAAGCAGGTTGGTGCAACCCTATCAAGATGGAGAGTTCACATACCAAATTGGAGACCTGGTTCTAATGGGACACATTTTTGAAAGAGTGAAAAAATATATTATGTACATATATTTTATGCCTGAATATATATCATGCCAACACAGTCATTTGGTGGTGGAAGCTCAGATACATCTAACAGAGATCAAGGTGAAGAGAGGTGAACCAAAGAGATGGAAGATGACAAAATTTGACCATGATCATATTATGGAGACTTGCATTCCTAGAACCCATTTGCTAGATGAATGAGTTACATGTATGCCACTTGCAGCATTGACATATATGTCATGTTGTCTTGTTGAAGATTTTTTTGGAGATTGTTTTTCCTTGTTGATATAGGGTTTATTTTGCAAGGCGACCAATAGTTTTATAAATGTATTTTTTTAGATGATTTAATGCTAAGATTAAAAATACTAGATGTGAGTTTTTTTTTAAAGTTGGGTCATGGTGCTCCAATGTGACAATCACATTGATACTTTGAATACACTTGAATGTATGGCCAGTGATCCATGAAATTCCTCAATATCTAAAGTAAACATGTGTTAAATAGTCATAATCTCTAAAAATAAAGAATTATTATTTAATACAGTTTCACCTAACCTTATAAAACGAGTAAATTTAATTTGATTGTAGTTCTAGGAAACAATTTGTTAATTAAAGTTTATGTGGATGGATAGAAACTAAACCATCCAAGAAGGATTCCTAAGTTGGATGTATCCATTCATAGAATGTTTCATACACACCACAATCTTCTATATTTGATAGAAATAAGGAGATGCATCTATACATTGAATTTTCAATTGAAATTACACATTAAATTTTAAATTTTAAATTATAATTGACTTGGAATGTATAAACTGTAATTGAATTGTAATGCGTGGACACCATAATGTAATTTTAATTTCAATTTTAAATTGTAATGTACAATTGAATTCTAAATTTTGAATTTGCAATTGTAATTTCTAGTCGAAATTGAACTTTTAAAGTGTAACTACACATAAAATTTTGAATTGAAATTACACCTTAAATTTGAAATTTTAATTTTAGATTTTAAATTGTAATTGAATTGGAATGTGTAAATTCTAATTGAATTGTAATGCGTAGACAACATAATGTAATTGTAATGTACAATTGAATTCTAAATTTTGAATTTGTAAATGTAATGCAGTCAAAATTGAACTTTTAAATTATAACTACGCATCTAATTTTCAATTGAAATTACACATTAAATTTTAAATTTTGGGTCAGTGCAAGCTAATGAGGGTCACTTTTGGCGCGTTAGATGCAATAGAAAACTGAAAAAGCAGGGATCCCTCAACTTACTTGGATTTTTTGAGCTACTTATGCAAAATATCTTGCATTGAGTAAAAAAGATGAAATGTAGGAAATTAAATCACGTTTCCGAATATATAACTTTTATGTATTGAAAATTTGCATAGCTATGCCAAGTTTCATTTTTCTTAACAGACACTTTTTATTTTTCAGGAAAATGATAAGGTATATGTTTTTGTGGGTAGAGCCTTTGAGGGCCTAAATTATGGAATCAAGCTACAAAAATCAGCATGCATGTAGAGAACACATAGCACTTGTGCGCCATTATTTTTCGAAAATTAAATTAGTAATTTTATAATTTTTTTATAATTTTGTAAGTGATCAAACCTCGAAAATAATACCTCTTTTGTGGGTAGAGCCTTTGAAGGTCTTAATGCAAAAATATTAAAATGGGTTTTTCATAGAACGTGGAGGTTAGTGTCCTCTTGTGCACCATACAATTTTTTTTTTAAATGATCGAGAATTGAAAAAGTTATGGAAGAAACACTAACAGTGTGTTTCACGAGTTAAGGAAGTAGGACATAAAAGAAATTGAAAGAAAATAGGAAAAATTAATATTTCAAAATAAAAGTTAGATATTTGGAATCTGCAGAAAAAATGCTATTTGTGTCTAAGATTTCATAAAAAATAATTGTGTGTAGCATACTGTAACGAGTGGCTAAGCACAGGCTTCTCCAGAAATTGGAAGAAATACCCAATTAGCTTTGGTTTTTCATTAACATAGCACAGGTTTGGAATTACCGAAGCAAACTCCAAAGCATACACATAGGATTATTGTTGACATGTGAGAAAGTGATTCGGCTTGGTTTAGGCTCTTAAAAACATGAGCGCGTTCTGTTTAAATTCAAAAAATATTGCCGCGCTTTTAGAATTTCATAACGCGCACGCGTTATATAACTACATAACGCGTACGCGTTATGTAGTTCCAAAACGCGCTCGCGTTATGTAAATCATAAAATATATGTTTAATACTTGAGAGAGGGGGGGTGGGAAAGACTCAAGGGGATTTTTGGTTAATATTTGAGAAGGGGTGGGGAAGGGTCAAGGGAATCTATGGTTAATATTTAATAGGGATGAGAAAGGGTCAAGGGATTAGAAGGATGTTGGAAGCTTGAGTGGGGAGATATGAAGGGAATGAGAACATGATGGGATACAGGGGGTGAAGGGAAGTGGAGCTTGAGAGCACTATTAGGATTAGAAGAGGTTCTGAAGAGGTATAGGGTTAGAAGTTGAAAGTGAGACTTGAGTGACAAGGGGGAATGGATGGAGGCAAGGGGGATGTGAGAGAGAAATAAAGAATACAAGGGGGGGAGATACATAGAGCGAGGGAGGGAGAGGGATAATGGGGAGGAATGGATTTAGAGGGAGTGAGAGATAGATGGGGATAGAACGAAATAAAGAGATAGGAAGGGAGGGATAGAAAGTATTGGTGGGAGACATGCAGGGAGTGGTGGCAATAGACAGAGAGAGAGCGAGAGAGAGAGGGGGGGGGAAGGGACATAAAGTGTGTGAGAGAGAGGGAGTGATGGAGAGATTGGGATAGGTTGAGGGAAAGATAACATGAGGGAGGGATAGAAGGTGAGAGAGAGGCGATGAGAGAGGGAGGGAGAGAAGGTAGGGTGAGGGATGGAGGGAGAAAGGTGGAGATAGATATGGATGGAGGGGGAATGGGTTTGAGAATGGAAAGGGACATAGTGTGTGCGTGTGTGTGTGTGTGTGTTTGAGAGAGAGGGAGAGAGAGAGAGAGAGAGAGAGAGAGAGAGAGATGTTTGGGGAGAGAGAGACTAGAGAGAGGTGTGAGCGACAAAGAAAGTGGGAGGTTGTGTGTGATAGGGAAGGAGGAATCAATGGGGTGGCAGGGACGAAGATGGTGTAACGAAGAGAAAGAGACATAGAGGGAGGGAGGTAAAGGGAGTGAGGGACAGATCCAGGGATAGATCTAGAGAAAGATATAGGGAGGGAGGGATACAAGGTGAGATAGAGAGGGAAGGGGGAGGGATAAAGGCACATAGGGTTAGTGATTAAGGGAAAACGAAGGGAGAGAGTTCTATAGGGACCTGGACAATTACGAATATAAAGAGAAG
>BSBM01000546.1:4692500-4875000 GCA_027924585.1 Larix kaempferi
GGATGCATATACAGAGCAGTAATTGGAGCATCGTCCTGATGCTCATCATCCAGCACTACAACCACAGCCATGTGAAGGATCCTCCTTCCAACATGCTTGGAATGGCCTCTGCAAATGTGTCCATCACTTCTTCCTCGAAGTGTCATCAATCCGAAGAACACCAAGCCTCTCTCTAAAGTACTCGAACTTCACTCTAGTTAGTGGTTTCGTTAACACATCTGCAATCTGCTTGTCCATCGCAATGTACAGGAGCTTCACAGCTCCTCTCTCCACCATATCCCTGATATAGTGATATTTGATCTCTATGTGTTTTGACCTGTCATGAAACACTGGGTTCTCGGACAGCTTCACACAACTCTGGTTATCACAAAAGATACCAGTAGCATCGAATGGGAGATCAAATAACTCAGACAGTAGCTTCCATAGCCATACTGCCTCACAACTAGCTGAACAGGCTGCAACATACTCTGCCTCAGTTGTACTCAGTCCTACACAAGACTGCTTCCTGCTAAACCAAGAGATCACACTTGATCCCATACTAAAGCAGCATCCATATGTGCTCTTCCTATTTGCAACACTGCCAGCCAAATCTGAATCAACATAACCCTGCAGGTTAAACTTTTGATTCGCTTCATACCTGAGCCCATAATCCACTGTACCCTTTAGGTACCTCAGAACATGCTTTACAGCAACCAGGTGAACACTCCTCGGATCGGTCACGAACTGGCTCAATGTGTTCACCGCAAAGCAAATATCTGGTCTTGTGTTTGTCAGGTACATCAAGGACCCAATCATCTAATGATACATAGAGACATCAACCGGCTCAGATAAAGCATCACAAAGAAGCTTCAGATTCAATGCCATAGGTGTGTCCATGGCCTTGCAATCCGTCATCCCGAACCTCTTCAGGATCTCTACTGCATACTTCCCTTGTCCAAGGAAGATTCCATCTGCACTCTACCACACCTCCATGCCAAAAACAAATAGTGCATCATCCCCAAGTTCTTCATCTCGAACTCGGCAGGAAGCTTCCGCTGCATGTCGGCAATCAATCTATCTTCACCTGTAACAAACAGGTTATCCGCATACAAAAGTAGTATCACTGGATTGCCTTCCTGAACCTTGTAGTAAAGGTTGGAATCTGCTTTACTCTTGCTAAAGCCCAAACTAGATAGAAAGCTGTCTATCCTACCAAGTTCTGCACACATATATGACTACACCATTCAAGAAGGTTGTCTTGAAATCCATCTGGTGTATCTTCTATTTCATCACTTTTATATTTCTCTATGCTACCATCTGCAGCATGCTTGATCTGATAGTTCCATTTGAAAGTCACAACAGACTTCCCTTCAGCTCTTGGGACCACATCCCAAACATCGTTCTTCATGATCGATGGATCATGGCATTCTTCCCGTATCCTGGGAACTTCAATATCTTCAATAGATAATTTTGTTGCTTGAACAAATGTTGTAGTCCTTCTTTTGTAGGTGAAGGTATATGGTCTTTTCTACAAAACAAGTTAAATTGCATGATTATAAACATCTCATAATTTTCAGACAAATTCTTACACATAAAGAAATATGTCATACAGTCATGCAATTATCTTAGCCAATGCTTCAATACAACATTTATCCATGTTACACAACTTTCTATATGCCTTCCAATCTCTACCAAAACATTTTAAGAGTTTGCACTAGTCCCAATATGTCAGCAAAGAGGTTTCATTCTAGATAAGTATCATTGGAATGTTGTACAGTGCCATAGGCCACTTACCCATCACATGCATATTAGTAGTATACTGTTCATTAATATAATCATTCTAATATGCACAATACATATCCTAAGTCTAGGAACATGAGCATATACATCATTGAACAATTTTATTTAAACAAACAAATATGCAAGAAATGATAATTAAAAATACTTATCTTTGTTTGGTTGCAGGGTGGACTCCCTCTGAGTCTTTGCTTCCTTGCAGGAGCTGCTGAAGTAGCTTCTTCTACACCTTTCTATTGTGGAATGTAGAAAGATGGTCAACTCGCTCTGAATATCTGCATCCTTGCAGAAACTACTGAAGTGTGCTCCTTCGCTTTCTTGCAAGAACAACTGGAGTGTGCTCCCTCTTGATCTTTGCTTCCTGGATTACCTGTCCTTGAACTTACATCCATCATTAAGCACTATGCATGCTTATTAGTATCATCATTGTGTTATCCTTGAGGTCTCATACATAATCACACATTTATTAGTATAATCTTAATACTATCAAAACACAATAATCTTAAACATGTATAGTCATGATCATTCACAAATAATAAATATTAGTATTCAAGGTTTCAAGGAAGTCTTCTTTTACTCATGCATATTCTTATTTGATCATAGGACTCTTCTGATTAGTTAAATCATCAATGCATAAACCCGTGATTACTCAAACCTATACCTTCATGATTCTTCTGGTTAGTCATATCATCAATTATGGTAAGAAACATAATATGCATACAACCATGACTATTCAAACCTATGACTTCATGAATAATCATTATCAACAACACGACAGTATAAGATCCTAACACAAGGTAGGATTCTAGCTTGATATAGGAAAAACATACCTAGATTAGCATGCTAGATAGTTATGTATAACATACCCGCATAATGTCTTCTAGTTCTCTTCAGTGACTTGTGCTATTAACCTGCATGTCTCATAGGTTAACCATTGTAGGACCAAGTTATACATACCTCGAAAGTAGATCTTCTATGTGATCCATGACAATGGATGAATCATTGTCTTCATGTCACCATGATCATATGTTCTTGAAGTAGAACATGATTTGTCTTTCTTGGTGTACCTTTTATGTTAGCGAACAACATAAACCTCATACAACATCACAATGCATTAGTACATTCATAAGTGTCAAAACCTTAATCAATGAATATCTTCTATTAAGGTGATACGACAAGTCTAGTACTTAATCAAGATTGTACTGTAATGATATGAAGACAAACATATGATAAAATTAACCATGAAACATACCTGTAAGCCATACATGTCAAGATTGCTTGTAATATTCTTATGGAAGGCCTTAGCCTCATCTCCCTCTGAGACAGGAACTTCTTCACTTATGCAGGTGACCAATCCATCTTCTTCTAGGATTAACCCAATCCACTTGATTTGCAAGATTTGGACCTGGAGCTAGATTAGGGTTTGTCAAGGAAACCCCAAAAATTCAAACTTTTAATTTCAAACTTCCCAAAGGATAGGAATATGCGCCTTGCTGAGCTGATCAAGTTGGTATATTCAGAATTTGAAAACTACAAAGTTTCACCCCTCGAAATTGCCTTTTAGATTTCTGGATTCACTAAGGAGGACCCTGAATTAGGGTTTGAGTTTCCCGAAGCTTCACCCAACCAAAATATTTGATTCAAAGCTCTATGCTTCAATTTTTCTGAGGAGCTTCTAGCCGTGGTCACAGATTTCCAAAATTTTAAGTTTTGCAGAAGCCCTAATTTTCCATCTTTCCGATCAAAGTCCCGAACTGGGGTTTGATCAATCCCGGCCTTCTGCCCAACCAAAAAATCTGATCTTGGTCTCTAAATTTTGATTTGGATGAGTAGCATCCAGTCGTGGTCTCCGATTAGAGAAATTCCAACTTTCTCCGAAGCCCTAAATTCCGGAAGCCATGAATGAAGGTGCTAAAAAATAATTCTGTTTTGACAGAAATATGTACCTAATTGTTTCTGGTGTAACTCCAAAATTTTTGATCCACAGGGTCTGAAAATTTTCTCTAAGATAGCCTAATCTGTTATCTTTCCATCCCGATAGGTCTGACCTCAATTGGATTCTCTGAGAGAGAGTTATGGCAAGTGTCGCAGCGTGACCTATTTATCGGATAATACAGGAGAACAAACTTGTACGGCATCCCACATGTCACTGGTTCAACTTCTGCCTCTGAACAATTTTTCTGAGATAGCCTGACCTGTTATCGTTCCATCCCAATAGGTCTGACCTCAATGGGATTCTCTGAGAGATATTTATGCCAAGCGTCACAATGTGACCTGTTTATGGGATAATACAGGAGAGTGAACTTGTGTGGCGTACCACGTGTCAATGGTTCAACTTCGGCCTCTAAAAACGTTTCCTAAGATATTACAGTCTGTGCACTACCTGTCACTATTTACAAAATTTCATTTTGAGCTTCCTAGCCCAAGTTATGACCTTTTCCCAAGGTCACATGATTTTGACTCAGATCTGGAAGAGGCAGAAACCCTATATTGTACAGATCATAAATCACAAAGTACAACAAATTAGAGGTTGTCCTTTGGACACAAGGTACATGGGGATCTGATCTTCGACCTGTAAAAGTGTCAGAGCCGAAAACATTGCCAAAATAGATTTATAGTGAAGTGCTACGATGACTGGTTTCTGCTATATCAATCCCTAGCATTGTAAGTGCAACAAGTTGTTAGGAACCCATGTCTTTACTTTGTTAGTATGTTGTTGTTGGATGCATATGCTTTGTAAGTCGTCCCGTAGTATTTGTTGATCAATAGTTTGCTTTATTGATGTTGGCGCATATGCTTTGTAAGTCGCCCGTAGTATTGTTGATCCATAGTTTGTAACGGCCCATGGTTTCGACCCATAGTTTTGGCGCCTAGAATTAGTATATAAGTGTGTGTTGAGACCTATGAAGGCACCATGAAGTTATTTGTATTGAGCTTGCTCAAAGGAGGTTGCCCCCTCGAAGTGGCCTGTGATCAATATAAAGTGATTCTGAGTTCTATCATTTCTGCTATTTCGCATATTCTTGTTAATTAATTGTTACAGGTGCCTCACACAAGTGTCATACATGCCATATCATGCCTTCTTTCAGGCTAGCTATGATACCATGTTAAATTTTTAGAATTTACTTCAATCTGATCTAGGATATTAACTGAGAGAACAACATGTATAGCAAATCTACAGCATATCAATCATGGACACAATAATGCAAGCACACAAGAGACACAGAGTTTACTTGGGGAAAACCATAAAGGTGAAAAACCCCAATAACTTCCTCAGAGATACATAGAGCAATGATACAACCAGAATACAAGAGATAGTCTTCTCCTAGCAGCAGAGCCTCCTCCTCCACAAGTGCGCCACTCTCCCAAGTGTGAGTGAGAGAATAGAATGTGTAAAATGAGAGAGACACACTCTCTATTTATACATTAACTTGACTTGACCTTTACTCAACTAGGTCGGCCTCAACTTAACCACTTAACATAATGCTGACTAGGCCGACCCCCACTAGGGTGGTCTAATAACTCTTTGACCCACATGGCCAACCTCCAATAGGGTGGTCTAATAACCATTTGACCCACATGACTTATATAGGGCCGGCCCCAACAAGGTGGTCTAATAACCCATCAAGTATAAGTTACGACAATTCCGTATAGAGGAATAATAACATCTCTATAGGAATACAATATACATATATGTGAAATACATTCCGAATTTACATATAAATCAATAGCTGTGGAGTTCAAGATGAAGGAATTGGGTATGATGCACTATTTTCTAGGCGTGGAGGTGTGGTAGAGTGCGGATGGAATCCTCGTTGGACAAGGGAAATATGCAGTATAGATCCTGAAGAGGTTCTGGATGATGGATTGCATGTCCATGGCCACACCTGTGGCATCGAACCTGAAGCTATTTATTGATGTTTCATCATAATCGATTGATGCCACGATGTATTGTCAGATGATTGGATCTCTGATGTACCTAATGAATACGAGACCAGATATTTTCTTTGCTGTGAACACATTGAGCTAGTTCCTGACAGATCCGAGACATGTTCACTTGATTGCTGCCATGGGGGGTTCACTAGCGAGGCAATATCATATCATGTCCATTCATATTGGGGGTTTGAATACTCTTAAAAACCTCAAAAATATATTGGGATGTATTAAGGGGTCAAGGGGGTTTTTAAATTTGACATAGTAATATAAATATTGGGAGTTATTTTATTTGGGTGGTATGAGGAATAACCTCCAAATCGTGGGATGGATTCATACCTCCAAATCATGCACTCAATTCATACCCACCTAAAAATTAAGGACCCTCCATTTTTATTTTATATTGCTTATGATCCTAAGTTTTGCATAAATATGATAATAGTGTACCGATGATAATATCGATGGAAGTCTCTTTGGATTACTAGCCTTGAGAAATACTCATTTAATAGCCTATTTAGGCTTGGTTTGAATTGATTTTATATTGTTTTTCATCTTTAAGTTAGGAGATGTATCTAATTGGGAGTTCCAGAGTTGAACAATTGTATTGTATTTTTTGTAGGAATTTGAGTAAAAGATATAACTCTTCATTTTTTAGGTTGGGGTTTAGGTGGGTATCGAGATTTAATAAAACCTTGGTCCGTGAAAACCAAGAAAAGTGAGATCAATCTTTCTTGGCTCACTGGAACCAAGAAAAGCTAGATCAATATTTCTTGACTAATTATTTCTTTCAACTTTTTGTATTATTCTTTAACATTTTCACATTGCCAATTAGGAATAGTTGTTAGATTGAGTTATATTTGGCACCTTCATAATTGTAATTTCAATTCTTATATGCAAGGAATCTGTCTTAATATTGTACTAGAACTGACATGAACATAGATGAAAATCTAAATCCTTATTTACATACCCTATGTGTTATCTTTAACATGAAATGGTATCGTATATGTTTCACCATCTGTGTATGTTTATAACTATTGCATGCTTGAAACCTAACAATGGAGATTTTTCCCTCTCCTGTAAAGATAAAAAATACTAGATATAACCTAAGAAAATGTAACTAAATTTTGTTAATTCCCTTGATTGCAAGAATGAATGTAGAGGAAGTGGAGGAAATTCATTAATGCATATTGTGAATGACCCAAATCCAAGCTATGCACATGATCATATGGTGTTATTGGAAAGTAAGATGAATTTTTCTATGTTCATTTGGGTTCAAACATCAATGATGATTGTTTAGATAAGAAGGTCGGGGAGTCCATCCACGAAAGGGTTTGAATTTTGCATTTTTATAGAGTTTAACTTATTAAGTTTATAGAAAACATGAGATCTCTATGGCTATGTTTATATTTACATGATATAAAATTGGTAGATTGGCAAGTTGTGGTGTGAAACATCTGCAATTCTCATCTTTTCTAAGCATTGCACTAACTATTGGACTATCATCCTTTTACATTCTTTGTTATGTTGATATCTTGACTGGGTTTATTTTTATGCATTTTTCCTTCCCAGTACTATTTTGTCAGGTCTTCCACTATCCAATGCTACAAATTGATCAATCACCCCTGCAATCCTGGTAGGGTCATTATTAACATTATACTATTATTTTATTTAGCATCATGTTTGCTTATACTAAGATGTGTTAGGGCTCCTATTTGTTACAAATTGATAATATGATATAAAGGGGGTATTAAAAGTTGGTTGATAAAAATGGATACATACAATATCTGGTGAAAATAGGGGTTTTGTTAATTGGAAAGGCATATTGAGAGGGGGGTTCAATAATAGAATTTTAGGAGGAATTTCCCAATATTTAGTGAAATTAGGGATATTCTTTAATATCATGTGAACGATCGTGCTATGTAACAAGTTCATTGAGTGACCCCCCCGTGATTGCTGCAAAGCACATTCTAAGGTACCTGAAGGGTATGATGGATTATGGGCTCAAGTATGATGCGAATCAGAAGATTAACCTGTAGGGTTATGTTTATTTTGATTGGGTAGGTAGTGCCATTGATAGGAAGAGCACTTCTAGGTGCTGCTTTAGTGTGGGATCAAGTGTGATCTCTTGTTTTAGTAGGAAGCAATCCTCCATGGCACTGAGTATAGCCGAAGCAGAGTATGTAGCAGCTTGTTCGGCTAGTTGTGAGGCAGTATGGTTAAGGATGCTACTGTTTGATTTGTTTGATCTCCAATTGGACGTGACTTGTATACATTGCAACAACCAAAGTTGTGTGAAGTTGTCTGAGAACCCAATGTTCCATGACAAGTCCAAGCACATTGAGATCAAGTACCACTATATTAGGGATATGTTGTAGAGAGGAGCAGTGAAACTCTAGTATGTTGCAATGGATGAGCAGATAGCCGATGTATTGACCAAGCCGCTGGCTAGAGTGAAGTTTGAATACTTCAGAGAGAAGCTTGGTGTACTTCAAACCGAGGTTCCTTCCAAGGGGAAGTGATGATTCTAGAAGACGCAGACGTACATGGGATTTTTCGACATGGTGGTAGATGTGTTCTCCCATGGTCGTTGATGTAATTGTCAGGCTTTTTCGACATGGTGGTAGATGTGTTCTCCCATGGTCATTGATGTAATTTCTGAGCTTTTCCTACGTGGTGGTAGATTTGCTCTCCCTGGTCCGTTGATCTAATTGCTAGAGCCATTCTCACATGGTGGTAGATTTGTTCTCCCATGGTGTATATGTAAGGGCTCGAGCCATTCTCACGTGGTGGTAGATGTGTTCTCCCATGGTGTAGATGTAAGGGCTGTAGCCATTTTTCACATGGTGGTAGATTTGTTCTCCCATGTCGGGTGGTGTAAGTGTTGTATGATGTGCATCTGGGATGTGCTCCGTTGACGATGAGATGATCTGAACATGATGAGGTGATAGTATGGTACACAGGTTTTGCATAAGCATATAATCAGTCCTGGGATGGTCCTTCAGGTTTGCCAGTGGAATATAATCAGTCGTCCTGGGAGATCTTGCGGGTTTTGTAGAGGCATATAATAAGTCCTGAGATGTACCTACTCGATGGCTTGCTCGCAAAGATGATGAATACCTACATGGAGGCTAGGCCTACATCTAGCATGAAAAAGGGCTAGCTCTGTAGAACTTCCTATGACGAGTAGATTGGAGATTGATGGTCGAGATAGTAGCAGCAGTGACGATGATGATCCACCTTTGATGATGATCCAGTGATGAAGACTTGTGCTAATGAACTATGTCAAGATAATACCTTCCTAGTTAAGAGGGAGTGTTGATGTATTTGTAACTTCGAAACATATTCACTTGTATATTTTATATTGTATTTGTATTTTATTATTGTACATTCGACGGAGATGTTTATTCCTCCGTTAGAGAAGTCATTATTGTATTTGGGTCATGTGAAGTCAATGAGGTTAACCCTCCATTATATGAGGGGGCATTGACCCCAGAGTTGTGTCTTTCATGGGTTATTAAACTCTCTTAGAGAAGTCAACCCAGTCAGTTACACTTAGGGGCTGACCTGTTTGGGGTTAAGGATAAGTGAAAGGTAAAGTATAAATAGAGAGGGTGCTCCTCTCTATTTGATCATTCACACACTCACTCACGTTGTATTAGTTAGAGAGAGGAGGAGTTCGCACAAGTGGAGGAGGAAGAAGCTGCTAGAGATCATCTACTTGTTTTGGGGTTTTGTATTATTGCTCGTTCTATCTCGGAGGAAGTTGCAGGGGTTTTCTCCTTTATGGTTTTCTCGGTGAAATGCTTTATGTCTCTTGTCTCTTGTGTTTGATTTGTTGTGCATGTTATTCTCTTAGATAAGATCCTAGATCATATTGAATTAAATTGTGAAAAACTCACAGAACATAGTAAGGAATATGAGATCTTAGAGACTCTTGCTGAAGTTGCTCTACTTGCATATGAGATTCCAAGAGAGTACTTTGATTACTTCTAAAAGAATCTTGGGTGGATTCCAAATCATATGAGAGCCTTTCAATCTCTTCTTGATTCTTCAATAATACATCATGATACATTCTTGGAAGATCAAACAAATAATCTATGTCAAAAATCAATTGTGAAAATTTTCCTTTTGATGTTTGTCATTGACTTCTGAATCTCCACCCAATTTGTTAATGGAGAGTGGATTTTCCAGTGATGTGGATCTCCAACAATGTTGTGACACTAAAGCATGAGTGACATGGAGAATGTTAATGGTCTCCTTGATCTTCAATGTGTTCATATTTAATGTCCCTTCAAGGAAGGATGGTTCATGACAGTGAACATCCTCTTCTTCAATTTTCCTTGGATTAACATCATGAAGCTTATGTGGTGATGGTGAAGTTACTCCTTTCTCCTCACCAATGGCTGCAAATTCATCATCTTCATGCTCAGAGGAAAGTATATTTGCAGCACCTTTATCAAAGTATGAACTTCATGAGATAGAACCTTATCTTCTTCAAACTTCATTGGATTACCCTCATAAAATTCAAGCGGTGAAGGTGAAATTGATCCTTGGTTTGCTTCCACTATTGCAAAGACTCCATCATCATGATCAATGGTAATTTTGCTTGCAGCAACATATTCAAATCTGATCTCTATGTCACCATCATAGATATGTGAGCACCCATTGGTATCACCTTCCAGTGACTCATGCTCCTCCAATGGTTCATCTCCATGAATTCCCTTCATAGTTAACAGAAAAAAATTTTGAGCCTCCATACCGAAGGACTCAACCATGACAACCTTCTCACTGTAAGTGGCTACCATATCATAATGAAATAAAGGGGATACAAAAATTATAATTGTGGCAATACCTTTGTATCAGGTCTTTCTCTTCATTTGGTGGATCTATGATGGCTTTCCCTTCCACCAAATCTTCTAGTTCACATCCAACTGATTGTGTGCTTGTCTTCTGCTTTCTGATGAAGCTCAGGAGGTGACTGTAAATCTGATTCATGTTCATCCTTTGGATCAGATACAAAATATGTCTTACCACTCCTGACAACATCATCATCTCTTATAATTATTTTGAGATCACCCACAAAGAGACTAGGAGGGATTTCACCTTCCACATTGCCAACAACCAGATGTTCGACTGCTAGATCTTCAGTTGTGCATGGACCCTTCTTTATATTCTTCCAAGGATTTATTTGGTAACTCATTAACCTTATGTCTGTTACAAATAGGCTGATTTATATCTTCCTCTTGCTTCTCCTTCATATCAATACCTTTGGTCCTCTTTTTCTTCTCTACAACTTAGCTCCCTCCTTGATGGCTTGTTGGTCTTTAAGAAATCCACATGTGTCAATGTTTGGGATTTCTTGGGTAACAAGAATCCCACTTCTTTGCAAACATCATTTTCCATCAATGCAATCTTTGCCTTGTTAAGTCTAGAGTAGGGATCTTGAAATAATCTTTGGATCTCATGTGTGCAAAACTCTCTCAAAGATATGAGTTCTGAAATCTCATCTCTTAATGCATAGTAAGTTGTGAGTTACTCAAAGAATCTCCTTAAATTCACTTCCTCAATAATTTCAGACCTTGGATAATAAAAATATTCATCATACCATTGGTCACCATATTCACCATCATCTCTTGTGAAACTGCTCGAAAATATGCACGATGATTCTTCTTCTTCGACTACAACTGGAACAAACCTCATGGCTACAAATTGGAATTGTGATCTGCAATATTTTTTTTTTATCAATGCGTTTATTTCTTTCCATCTTATACAAGTGATACAAAAACTCTTTTCTTCTCAAAATTAATCAAAACAATGGCTAAGGAAGCTAGTACTGTTGGGGATGAGAAAGATCAGAGGATATGGAAGGATGGAAGGTTTCTGATGTGGGTCTGCTACCTATGCAAAATGTACTGAGACCATTGATGTTTCAATAGCAGCAATCTTCAATCTACTCCAATGCTCGTGGGCTACTCAGCATATACAGACTAGTATGGGTGAGATATTTAACTGGAGACTGGAGATGGATGTTTCTGAGCTTACAGAGGTTAAATATAAATTAATAATAGTCATTCAATATTAATACACAATTATAGAAAGTTACAAAGAGATATGAGAAAGTCTCACAAAAACATACACAAAATTGCCTTCCAGTACAGCTGAGCTAGTGTGAATTTAGGATTTCCAAACAGGCTTTAAAGGTTCAAAAATTTATGAAATGAAGCATGGGATGTGAGTTTTGGAATATTAGTAATCTCTAGGAACAAAAATTACTTCATTTGGATACATTCTCATAGATTTATTGCTTGCAAATTGGAAACTAGTCAAATTCTAGCTAAATCTAGAGAGGGTAGAGAAATACGAGAATAAATATGAGTTATGCAATTTTATTCAAGATGAATGATATTATAGGATTAATTTAAATTTTTATTACATCATATATGGGCCAATATTCTCCTCGGATCATTACAAAACATTCTCTCCATTTATGCTGAACATTACAACACTAGAAATCAATGAATGGAGCTGAGATTCGAACCCGAGAATTGTAGAAGCTTCCTGAAATTAAACCTCTAATATCAGAGGATTACATTCACTTTAATTACATCAGAAATAGGCCAAAATACCTTTCAAAACATTATGGAAAAATCTCTCTTCTTCTACACCCGAAACTAGCTCTAGAAATCCATAGGAAGCTTGGAGATTCTAACTCTGGAATGGATGTTTCTTTTTCTGATATTCAAATTCGACTTGATCAGTTATAGGACCTTCAAATAAAATCAATGACAATGGATGAATTCCATCATCCTCTCATAGAAATCTAGGGTACATCTCCCATGCTTATCTAGGGTCACATCTCCCAAGTCTCAGATGCACAAATGCATTCATAAAATTTATCAAACTAACAAAAGGTGTGAATGTGGTGCTCATGTCATTATTTAAAATATTTCATGACTTGGAGTGCAAGTCTCCATGAGGAATGCACCTCCCTTTAGTGGATGAGGAAAGTTTGCTTTCCTTCCTTACTTTGCTTTGCTTTGGCTTTCCTTCTTTTTCCTCTTTTCCTGAGTTTCCTTCTTTTTTGAACTTTTCTGCTTTTCAAACTTTCCTGCTTTTCCTGTTTTATCGTGCTTTCTGGATTTATGCTTCTTTTCTTCAAATATTCCTCTTTTCTCATTTTTGGCATCATTTTTGGACTCATGTGCTTTACTTGACTTCTTCCTCAATTCACACATCCAACCTTATCCACTAATGCCCTTAGTGGAGCATTTTATCCATTTATTCAGCATAATAATAAAAAATATTAAATGCACCAATAATATTAAATGCACGATAAATATTTATTCCACGTGGATAGCAAACTATTAAATGCACACTCAAAATTAATTAATTGCCTCATCTTAACCCCTCATTAATTAATTATTTCAATCTGTCACTAGGATCCATGGGGTTCGATTTGCTTCATGGTGCTGTCAAAATGGGAACATGAAACAAGTTTGAAACTTGTCCACAATCATCTCCATCTCACAATTTTGATTTTGGTATGGTTTCTTTCTCAACACATTTGGTTCATATGAACCCAATCTAATTGGCTTTGTACAACCTTTGTAGTGTGGTCTAGTTTTGTTGGTTGTTAGTCTAGCTTCTTTAATGTTAAGTTTGAGGTATTTTCTGGATTAGCCCTTGCTAGTTTTGTGATTGCATATTTTATAGTTCATGAGATTGATCATTATGTTCTCGATTTGATGTTTGATTCTCGTTATACCCCATAGCAATTCTTTGCAATTAGTTACACCCCAACATAAGTCAATTCGTCGAATTTGGGTTTGCTTTGTTGATTTTGATTCCAAGAATTATTTCTTTTCTTTTAAATCTAAGTAGGGCCCTATCTCCCTTGAGTTTTTTATTTATTAAATTGTGACCTTAGTTATGGGTCACAGTTCTAAATCCTCTTTGGCTTAGGTATTTCGTGGGTCATCATTTTAAGTGTCATAGTTTTTCAAAAAAAATGTTAGTAATGTATGAATTTTGATCTCCTATCATAAAGTTCTTGAAATTGGATAGATTCAGACCTCATAATACTCTCATTTGGTCTAATCATCTCAAAATGAGAAAAGATCCATGGATAATCATGAAGTGAGATACAATACTTATCTTCGTAGGTGTGAGACACTTTTCGATGAAGGGGAAAGAGACAGTTACATTGGCTCTGGAAACATGGAATGATGAAGGAAAATATGGGATTTAAATTATGACAAAGATATGAATAATATTCAAAAGAAATTGGAGGAAAACAAAAAGTAAGCAAACAAATAGAAAACAAAGGTTAATTTGACTGTAAATAGGATTAGATTTAGCAAATGACAAAATGACCCAGCAAGAAGAGCTAATAAAGAACTTTCAAGCTAAGGTAAAAAATATGCATTTGGAATAATTTCTTGGTTTCCTTGCACTAATGCATTCTCCCTCTTCAGAACCATTTGTTTTCTTTAGAGAACCTCAACAACAAGATGGAAATGAGGAAGACACTGTGGAGTAGAACAACATCAATACTAAAGCATCAGAATTCACTTGTTATTTGTATCTATTCACTTGAAAAGTGCCCATCATGGGCATGGAAGATATTCTATTTAACCCCCTTTCAAGTGTTTTGTAAGACACTTTTAATTTGAGACAATGTTTGAGGCTATATACACAAACAAAAAAGCCAATAAGAGTAGTGGAATTTTTTCTTTCCAACAACAAATAGATGTTAATGTAGCTAACAATATGAACACACTTAAAAAAATTTAGACAAACTTGCCTGTATTTTGTGCTGATAGTTAGGCCATAACATCCACCTTTTTATTAATACAAATCTACCCATTCATGTTAAAAAAAAATCTTTTAGAAAAATGATGTTTTTTTTGTTTTTGTATTTTAACTATTTGATTCTTTAAATTTTTTCCATGAAACCTACTATTGTTGGATATTGATCAATTACCAACAACATTGATCAAGTACATTTTAAAAATAAGCCACTCAAAAAAATAATCAAGATAGAGAAGAAAATTAATTATTAAACTTCATCTTTATTTATGGTTTTCCGTTATTATGTCCGTGACATCTTGTAACAAATTTAAGCACATTAGCATTTCCGTGCAAGTTAATTTTTTTTGCTAGGCAAAATTTGATAAAGTTTTCAAAAGTCGAATGGCATAGAGTTGCCTCGTAGTTTTTTGTGGGGATTTCGGTTGCCACGTGTCCCCTAGACCTGTCCCTGCTTGTACTCTTTATAACATAAAGTGATCGACAATTTGGATTTCGAGCTAGAACCATGCTAAAAAATGAGGGCAACTTCATGTCGAGTCCACTGTAATGCGTGTACTCCTTATCAGGTAAAGTGATCAACATTTTGGGTTTTGAGTTGGAGCCGAGGGTGATGAACGAGGACAGTTTCATCTGATATGGCGAGTCCACTTTTATGCAATGCTTGTACGGGTTTGGATTTAGAGTTGGAGCCAACGGCCATAAACGAGGTCAGGATCATATGCTATGTATCATGTTCTTTGTTGTCTTCAGATTGTTTTTCAAATAAACTCATTGTTCTACTGGAGAAACATTTGCTTCAAAGATCGGGGGGCATCGATAATGGTTTTCCTCTCTCGGCTAGGAACTGGAGTGGGTATTTTTCAATGAATTGCCGAGTTATTGAAGTGGGGATGGCCTTTAATGTGAGTTATTGTTGGGTGTGCTAGTGGGTTTTCTATTTAAAGGGGCTTGGAGGCTATTTTCAGTATCTGAGTCTAGTTTGAACAACCATTTGCAAGGACGAGTATCTACGGGTGAGGTTTCTTGGCGAGCAAAGGGGCTTGGCGAACAATGTTCCAGTAGTGGAAATTGCAACAACATTGCTCGGGTAAGTTTTCACTGATACTGAATATCATAAAATCCAATGGGATTGGACTTGTGTACATACGAGGAGTCGAACTAGAGTTCATGCACCTTAAACCAGCTGAATTTTTTTTTTCCTATTTCCTCATCCAAAATTTATCTTGTCTTTTGATAACAATTTTATCATTTTTGCTTGGCTTGTAACACACACCTTGTTTTTAAGACTTTACATTTAGAGTAATGAGAAATTTACGTGTTAGTTGAGATTTCATTCACAAATTAATGTTAGTAACCACTTTTAGTGCTTACCTTACAATGTATCCTTTTCTTGGACAACTACAACCCAGAATTAGCTGAAGTTTTACCTTCTTTTGTACTGCACAATAGTTGTTGTGTTTATCGATACAAACTCAAGAAGTAGGATGGCTTGTAGAGTCTGGGATTCTGTGAAGATTAATGCACTCCAAGGAAATTTCCCTACTATAGTTGTTGGTTCCTCCACAAATGTCTTGTTTTAATGGATCTTGCATTTAATTGTTAAGAGTACCTTAAGGCATATATTGGCTATACTGGCATGGAAAGGCTAGCTGTATATAACAAAAAAATGCACAACAATTAAGGAATGACTCCCATATGTTGTTCCCTTTACTTGTGATTTGAGTTCTTTGCTTATCGTTGGCTACACGATTGGATCCAAGTTGCTAATATGTTGAATGCCATAAGGTCCTTAACATTGTGGGCATATTTTCGGAAACTAGTGTAACCAACATAACTACTGCAACTTTGTCAAGTTTGACTTGGGCGTTTAACATTAATTTTTGTTTTTCTTGGGAGTTTTCCTACCATATTCTCTGTTCTTTGTGCCTAGGGTTCTTTCTATCCTAGTTATTTTGTATTCTGTTGGATAGATTTTGAGTTCCATGGAACTACATTGTTCCTTTGTGGACATTAAGATTTGTTTTTCCCATGCTTCTATTCCCTAACACAGTTTGTGGCTGGATTGCATGGGGAACCATACACCATCTGGTATAATGAGAGGATGACGAAAAACATGTAGTGCCCCTTTTTAAGAATTTGCACAAACTAGGAAAAATTGCAATTTTTAACCAATTCAACCCTTAAACTAGTATTAACCCAAATGCTTCCGAATGGATCCAAATGCTTCCAAATGGGGTCTGAGTGAGTTTGGAAGGTATTTAGACATATAATTGAGGATGATGGATGCTTAAAAACCCTTAAAACACTTCTGAAACATTCATTTACAATCTAGACAAAGTAGGGAAATGTAGTAGTCAAATCGAGCTTCAATCCCCCAAGGGTAGTGGTGAAAGATGGCTCTCCAAATGATGTTAAAAATTTCAAAATTTCAGAACAGAGGTACGGTACTGATAAATGACTTTAATTATCTCCAAAATGTATCATCAATTAGTTCTTATGACCTTCTGCAACTCCCTTAAATCAGATGTTTATATGCAAGTCTTCACATAGGGGGGAAAGCTAGTAATTTTCACCATATGTTATGAAATTCAAAATTTAGGTGCCAAGGGCCTGTGAAATGCTAATGAAACTTATTCAAAACATTAATGACACTCCATACATCAACAAAATCATAGAGAATGACTGATACAACTCAAAATAATGGCTCTTCAAGCTCCAACAACAAGACATAAAGAAAATGGCATCATTTATGCATTGTATGATATTTTTACATAGTTTCACTTGATGTTTCAACCTGAGAGTATTTTAAGAAGAAAATATATATTATATATATTATAATACAAATAAATGAATATTCATGGATTCTCACAAAGAGATCGGCATCTCACCAAGGGCACAATTCCTCCAGGGGCCCAAATATGCAAGAAAATGTGAAAGAGATGCAAGAACAAGTTGTAGATGAATGAACCACAATATGCCCTGTAGCTTCAACCTATAACTAAATAATCCATTGTATCTCCAATTGAAATGTCTGAATGGCCTCTCCAATTTTCAATTAGGATGGGAATCACTCACGCTCAAAATTGGTGCTAAGGAAAGTATACTAGCTCTCTACTAGCTGTTCTCTCCAAATGTAAAATGTAAAATGATCAAAAGCTCATATTATTATTTGTTCCTGAATTTTATAAACTTCCGAAGGCTTCCCTAACTCGAATTCCATCCATGAGCCTCATGCCAACTCAATTTGAGAAGAGATTCCCAAGTATGCCACTTGTCCCTCCAAATCTAGCCTCGTCCACTCAATTCGAGTAGGTGTCTCTTTGGATTCTATAAATCCCTTGTGCTCCTTCTTGGAGGATATTTTTAGCCGTGACATGTCATATATGTCAGATGTTATCATTCAGGTCTAATTTTTGTCATAGGTGTCATAGCATCTTCATCATTGTTGTCATAGAGCTAGGGAATCTAGCCCGAGTGTCCCACTAGCTCCAAATTGCCTCTTCCTCTTCCATGGGAGTTACTCTTGCTCTACTTTTCGACCTCATTGATTCATACCAAGTATTATTCCCTTCCAAATCCCCCAAGGATAGTGAACTCCACCTTGGATTCGAATGGGTGAGAGTGGAATGCCACGTGGCATGGGGAATCTAGCCTTTTGGGGGTCCCACACCACCAATGTGTCTCCATGACCAAGTGCCATCTTATTTTCTCACCATAAATATTTATTTTTCCCCTCTTAATATATTTATGCCCAAACCAAAGTCCATTTGGGTTTATTATTCTCCTTATTCCAATTTTAATGTCTCCACCCCAACCTAGGAAACTAGTAGGTTGGTGGAATTTACCCTACTTGACATTTATTTGAATGGGGACATTACAAACCAAGAACTATATCATGTTATATAATGATTGATTGGTCAGGAATTTTTGTGTTTTCTATTGTAGAACTCCAAAGTGTATTTTTGTTCTATCAAATTTATGTCAAGTCAATGTGTAGCTAATGCATATGTTGTCTTATGAATTAACCTACTCTAAATCAAGTGGCTAAATTTTCCAATTTTACCAAAAAGATTCACCAATTCAAAATGAATATTCTCCCAAATTTCTAAAGGTTAAAATGATTTTACATGAAGAATCACCATAAGTTTCTAGAAATTAAATAAAATCATCATAAATTTGATGTTTTTAACAAAAATATTGCCAAAGATTTATAGTTGTATTTTAAAGAATTAGTTTGAATCACCAAGGTTTCTAGTAACTGGAAGTGTGGATCTTTAAAAAATTTCCTTGAACTTGATTGAGGTTTTAATCTTTTAAGACAATTTAGGATGATTTTTGTATTTTTCTCAATTTTTAATGCTCTCTTGTCCAAATTCTTTGTTGTCATACCCCTTTTATATTTTTTTAGAAGCAGCAGTAAGGTATGCCATTAATATGATATTTTTCTGGTCATTGCATGGTTATACTTGCAATGGTAAATATATTGGATGATTGAGGTTTTTGACTGGAATGATGCTTATAAATATATGCCCCTCGAAAAATACTTTGTTCATCATAATTGTTTACCTTTGTTGTGGCAATTGAACATATTATTTATTGTATAGGATATCTTTGTTTGTACTGTTCTTTTTTCATTCCATGAATTGAAGCCAACACTCTTCACCCATTTTATAAGGTATTGTTTACTATATTATTTATTTTGTCTCGCTATATTGAGTTTTGATTTGCACCATCATAAAAAAATTTCCTGGTTCATGTACGTCATATTTCTTGGGATCTAGACTAGGTATTTGAACTTTGTATATATGTGCTCAAAAGTATTCACAGAGGCTACTTTTTTATGTTTGTGAAGTAGTAAATTTAAGAGATTTTAATGTCATGTGCAAATCAAGTTTTCTAGTAAAAAATAGAAAAGTTCAATGTAGCTTGCAAACATTTTTTTGATATCTATATTAATACAATTATAACAAAAACTGTAAAATCCTTGTAATTGTTGTCCAAGTGACTTCATGCCGTGGTTATGTTTTTTTTTCTTCATGATCCTAATGGCTTATGATATCTTGGTGTTTTTTTTCTTTTTGTTTCTGCTACTATTAAGAGTTGTTAATTACATTTTCGTAAGATCGTTTAAGAGGGAGTTTTCGACTATTTTGGTCTTTACCCATTACCCCTCTCAAAGGAAATAATTGCAGATTTTTTTGTTTAGATAAGATATGATATTTTTGTGCGGATAGCTGGTTTTTCTTAGGGATTTTTAAGACACGAGGAAGAAAGAAGATTTGTTATCCTTCTCACTTGTTTCTTTGTAAGTGGCAAGTGTTGTGGAACATTATGAATGTAACTGATTGGAGTTCCACTTCCCACATCCCACAGTTATGGAACTGTAATTGGTTGGAGTTCCACTTTATTCTGTGTTGCATAGATGGATCATAAATGTACAAATTCTATTTGTCATACTGAAACAAGTTACAAATGAACACATATAAAAAAATGTAGAAAATTTGGAACACTCAAATAAGAAGAATGTAACAAGGATTTGGTGAGTTACAATAAATAAGGAACATTTGTGAGAATATAGGAAAATAATTAGCTAGAAAGAAATGTAGATCCAATACAACATCTTAATTCACCTATCCCATTAGATTTAGTGTCCTAAATCAATAGTAACAGAGTTTTAAATTTTAAATCATCTTTAGGACGGTCTTATCTATCTCGAATAGTATATTGATTATTGTTGATAGCAATAATTTTCCTCCAACTGCATGTCCCATCATAAATGAAGAATCATCCAAAACTATTGCTAGAAAATGGGTATTGGTTACACCTAGTTTTCTATTGTTCAAATATTTCAAGAAACATCTAAAATAAAAAAATGGGTGTAGTCCAATTCTTGTCCATATTAGACAGATAGGTTGGTCTCAAATAGGCCAGTCTTCAATAGAATAAATATAAGAAATTCCAAAGCACTCAATGGACACATCAATAAATCAAGATGAATAACAATTAGAACCCAATTGATGATGCACAACAACAAGATGGTCATCCTCCAGTTGCAAGATCAAGTTCCAATATATAAAGTCATACCTTAGTAGAATAAATAGTTGAATCCATTGATATAATGGACATGGATGGTTGTCTTGATGAAAGGACATAGTAATAGGTAAAACCGTATAACTGGGAGGGAAAAAACTATTTTCAGCTTTCTTCACTGGGAAAATGACAGAATCAAGAAAGTAAATCAACTCTGATACTTCCAAGCAAAAAAACAAATCTACAGATAACAAATCTAGAAAAAAAAAAATTTAAAAGAGGGAACTTAAGTATGCAAATGGGAAGCACATGTAGGCCAATGAAAGAGATTATCCCAATCCGCAATAAAAAATCATTAAAAGAATAACATGCAAGAAGTCATTGTTGCCACAACTCATTTGTCAGAAAGTGAAAGTCATCTCAACCTTGGATAGAGGATTTCAAACTTAGATAGAGGGATGAAATTTAGCTCCAATAAGTGGTATACCTCAATGAAGAAGTTAGAATTTTGGATGGGGAAGTGGGTATGATCTTCATTCTTTTTTCCAGAAGATATTTTTGTTCTCCACTTCCAATTTTCAGAATCTAGGAGAGAAAAGTCTATGGTTCCTTTGAAACTCTCACCTACCAATGACAGAATGGTTGACTAAGATCGATCCAAATCCCACAATTCACCCTTTTAAGTAAAAAAGAAAGATCAAATTGGCAAATTCATTTGGAAAATTTGTCTCTATTAAAATAATATGTAAGAAATAAATGTTGAAAAACCATAAAAATAGTGAGAAGAGAAGATCTATGTTCACATGGGCCTCTGACATATGAGTTTTTTATGTGGAGAAAGTTATGAAATTAATTTTAGGCCTAGACTTTTCCATGGTTATGAGGATGTGGCAAAAAAATATTCTAATATGGTGAATAGGCATGAAGTAGAAGAGTTCATTAATTTTCTTCGTAGGATCAGGAGCTGAAGATGTCCCAAAAGAAGAATTGAAAGGCCTTCATTGCAACTATCTAGTTGTAGTGAGTTAATATTGTCCATTGAATTTGGAGGAGGGCCATGTAACAACTAAGTAAATGAACTTAAATCCAAGAAATGAGATGGAAGAAAAAATATTTAATTAACTAACAACCCTAATTTTTAGATCTGTTGCTCTGATCCACAAAAGATGACCATGTGTCTTAATTTATTTCATAAAAAACACATGTAACTATTGCATAGGAGTCCTGGATTGAAATTAGAAACTTAAGAGTTTTGCACATACGACAATGACTCTTTTCCCTTTGTTCAAAAAAATTGTACCAAATCTCTAGAACTTTGGCATAGCATCGTAGCAGGTGAACAACTTGGTTGTTATCAAAAGATACAAGCTATAGTGGAAGTCTAGAGCAATTTGAAGTTCCATCAAGTACATGCAAGTGAATATGTTTCATATTGAATCCTTATTGCAAATCCCTTGATTGTATGATTGATAATTCTTTTTATCCAAAACCGGTGTTGACATTTGAAAACATATTCAGCTATTTGATTATGCCTTTGTCCAGGTTTCCTAGATTGTAATTATTAACTTAAGGGTTTGCATGGATAACAATGCCTCCTATCCCCTTTACCCTTTTGTTTAACAAAACCATACACAATATCTAGAGCTTTGGCATAACATCATAACAGAGGTGAACAAACTGATAGGGAATGTGGACATATACAAGATATGGTGTAAATCTAGAGCACTTTGAATTTTCATCAATTACATGAAAGTAACTGTATTTCACATTAAACCCCTATTTCCCGTCCCTCGATTTCTTGGTTGGTAATGATTTTTATCCAAAAATAATGATGACATTTCGAAACATATTCAACTATTTGATGATGACTTTGTTTAGGTTCCTCTTCTTATGCAAGGTTCAAATTTCAAAGGTGCCAGTTCCCTCCTCTTCTTAAAACATGCTCTTAGATCAGATGTTGTATCCCAAATGAAATTAAAATTGGGACCCAATGATCTTGTCAGTTGATCCTCAAATGATTCCACTTCTATCATGTAACTCATTTTTTGTTCTCTAATAGAGAGCTGACACCTTTAGCTGAAATAAGGAGGAGGTCCAAATGGCCATATAAAAGAAACATTTATGCATCCAAGAGTTCATAATAGCTTGAAAATAGGAAAAGTGATAGGAAAGGCATCACCAAGTAAAAAATCCAGGATCAATCCCATGTAGGAAAAGAAGCTAGAACACTATGCATGTTGGCCATGTTTGACAGCTCTCCATGTCAAACTTGGGCCAGTTGGGGTTCATATCTCCCATCCGATCAAATAAAATGTTACCAGAATAAAAAAATGTGAGCTTCAACAATTATGATAAGGACTCACTACTTCCCTTCAGTGTTTGAGTTACCTTCCTCATTAACTGCCTCTTTTCCATTTCTTTTGTCCGTCTAGTAGTGCCCTAAGTGGCATGCCTTCCTTACGATAATGTTGCATTAGCTGACCTAATTACTTCGATATATAAAAATGGATTAAGATTGGTTGTATTATTTATGTGTCCTGTGCAAAAGGCTTGCATGCGTTATGTTCTTTAAACAGAAACTAGTGCAATAGAGAGGATGGTGCTTGTTGATGCTTATAATAAACTTGCCGGGAAAACCAATTGAACAACCTTCTAGGACTATGAAGGAAAAAAGTAGGGGTGTGCTTAATTCCCTGAATTAGTCAACTACAAGTTAAATTAATTGATCAAATTAGTTGTTAGGGCCAATTGCTTCAAGGGTGCTAATCCTGGAGTTGTGTATACAATTTTTTTTTTAAATTTTGTGCCTTATGTTAGTGATTGATTCCCTTAAAAAGCAAACTTAAATTATGGACATAGGATTGAATAGCTATATGAACTAGCTAAAATGAATAAATTCAAGTAGGAGATTAATAAAAGAGTTATGTCAATTGTTGATTAATTATAGGTTGCAGCATTTAGAATTTGAATTGAACAATGCTAAAATAGAAAAATCAAATGGTGTATAGAGAATCAAGTGAAAAAAATAAATGTTGGATTCTAGAACTATAAATTTATGCAATTGTATTGTAATATGCAACACATGTGAGGCATGGAGCAAAATCCACTAAAATTAGTAGAATTCCAAGAATTGCATTCGTCTAGTATTGCCATTGGATGAGATGTAACTCAAGCCACTTAATTGATTTGGGGTGTGAGTTGTAGTTTAGATATTGACTATTTATTGTATTTGTTTGCTGCTACAAAAGCCCCAACATCAATTCCTCGCCTAGTTCACTATTTTAGTATTCCACATGGGTTAAACGTAGTATCCATGAATTGGATTCACTACTATTTAGGTAACATCCCTTTATCCCATGTTTATTTTTCTTTCATGAAAGAATTCTCCACTTGTTGTTCCTTCCCATCTTTCATTCCTTAGTTGACCATCATGTTACATTGGATTCAAAATTTTCTTGGGGTAAGAGAGTTGATCTAGTTCAAATGTTTCTGTTGTTGGAGGTTTTGAGGTGTATGGATCGAATCCTTATGTTCATAGGTTATTGATAGCATTGTATTGGTTGTTAGTGATACTACGGACATGTTTCATGATCAAGGAGTTGATATGTGAAAACTTCCACCATTGTGAACTTGATAGATGTTATCCACTTGCCTTGACCTTTTATGGAGATATGGTCTTCTCTATAGGATGTACTGGAAAAATTAGGATGCAATACATACTAACTTTAGTGTGTGATGCACTTGCCTTGTTCTGCTTATTTTAGTTCATTTGGCTTCATGCTTCATATGTGCTTGCTATGCCAATATAAAAAATTTATTTGTTGATAAAGGTTTTTTATACTACCAATAATCACCCAAAGAGTTTCCTGCAGTTAGCATGGATTCTTATTTACATTTAATAGAGACTCATATCCATGTTTTTGAACAAAGGAATAGTCCTTGACATTTTGTGTTGCTTGCTCCTGTTATCCTAGTTTTTTTTTAAAAAGACTAGTGTCCATGTTTTGCAGCAGGGATATAGTCTTTGACTGTTGTGCTCCTTGCTCCTCATATATCAGTTATTTTAAATAGAGACTAGTATGCATAGTTTTGAACAGAGATATTGTCTTTGGCCATTTTATATCTTGTTGTTCATATTGTCTTTGTCAAAATGGTCAAATTGCATGAAAAATCAGTTGTGAAATGGCTAGGGCCATAGTCCCGACCGAAGAAAACAATATATTTAAATCATTGATAGATGAAATAAATAGCGTTAATCTTACTTTTCCAAATAGATAAAATAAACAACTTTAATTTTACTTGGTTACAATATCCTTTCAATAAACAACATTGGAAATGTCTTTATTCTTTCCAATAACTTTATTCTTTTCCTATGTCAGCGAATTGACATATAACCACATTATCTATGGATCAAGTGGTTCAATATCAACAACTAGCAATGCTTCAGGTTCAATAGGTGCTGCTAAAAGTACTAGGTTTATTACTAGTGCTAACTTTATAGAATATTATGCTTGTTTGATTATGTAATTATTGGCATTTTAGTGTTTAACCAACCAAATTTTCAAGTGTATTGGTGCTTGTGAAGGAAGTTAGAATTGTGCTCTAGTTTTTTGTATAAAAGCAATGTAAATATTGTCAGATTAGCAGTTGCGGGAAGCTTCTACTAAAAAAATAAGTGGTTTATCTAACTTTTTGCAACTCAAACAATCAGTACTTTACCTATCTTTATCAACTAGATTAGTTTTGGTCAACAACAAAAGTCTAGTTCATGGTATTTAGATTTTTTTAATTGCAGCTAAGGACTCGTGCAAAGAGGATTGGACTTCTTCCACATTGGACCTTAACAACCTCTCTTTGGACCAAAACCCACCCTTTAAGAAATTATCCATAGGCAAAAGTGGGGCTCTTCCAATAGGGATTTTGGAACAACCATAGGTCAAAGTGATATTTTCAGATTCCATGGTGTCTGTTGGCTCCCTCCTTGTCCTTAAAAAATGAGAACGAATTTTGCATATGCAAAAAACCTAGATGTGCATGTTTTAAGGGTGGTCAATTTATTTATGGTCCATCAAGTATCAAATTCATTTTCGTAGACCACATGAATCCAAATCTCCATACATGTATAGTTGGATGTTTGTACATTTTGTGGATGGCAATTAAATATATGTCTTGTTTCTGGGAAAAAAAACTTGAAGAATTTTTTCATTGGAACTATGTCTTGCTTGCTCCCCTGAATTGTATTATCTTATCTCTATGAAGCCATAAACCTTCTGCAAACCTGGAAGCATTTTCAAAATGGTCAAATTGTGTGGAAAATGATTTGTCATATAGCCAGGGTCACAACCCCAACCAAAGAGAACAATTCATTTAAAGAAAATTTCATTGTCCATGTTTATTGCTCTGAACTTGAAAAATACCTTCAACAATTTAAACCTTTCATATAGGAATTCAAATAGCATTATTATTTCAGAACATAAAACAATCATCTTACAACCCTCAACAATTATTTTATTTAAATTCTAATTAATTTAACTCAATATCTATGCAAAAGACCCAATCTTGGGGGCACATTTGTCCATCTACTCTTATTTCATTTGGAAAACTTCAATTAAATAATCCATCATTTTGTCCAAAGTAAGAAGTCTGGTATTAGTCATTGGCATCTTTATAGAGTGACTTCTATTGATATGTTCATGAAATGACCCAGCAATGATGTCTTCATCCTTTGACTTCATCATCAATTTTCAACTATACCTACTCCGTTCAGAGTGGAAAAATCTGTTCCATTGTGGAAACATAGACACAAAGTAGTAGAAGAATAGACTATAGGTAAGAGGAAGAGGCAATGGATACCATACTGAAGCCGATCGATTTCCTTTGCATATTTGCATTGGGGGCGATAGAAGAAGCTAGTGCTAAGGTGGAAGCCAAGGCAAAATCTCCCTTGGTATCCAAAGTAATCCATTTTCAAGATGCTTTAGTACTCCTCCTAAAGCCAAATATACTATAGCTTAGTGGGTGGGTGGAGCATGTTGAGGGATGGTAATGGTAAAGTGTTTAACCATTTTGGTGTCTATGACATGTAAAAGTTAAGGAGGGACATTCTTGCATCTTTTTAATGCCCATTGGCATCTAAAAGTTAAATGATGTGAAACAAAGCTTGACATTGTATGCTTAATAGGATTGCAAGGGTTTCTCCCACTTTGAATTTTGAACATTTATTTAGTTCCCAGGGTGTACTTTCATGGTCCTTGAAAGAATACATTATGGCAAGTCTCATAACATAAAGCTTCTTATATGGACTTCACCAATCCATGGTTCTAGTTCTTGTTCTATGTCTAGATATTAAATGAAAACATGTCCTTAGAATACTAGAGTTCCTCAATGCAAACATTTATGAAGCTTCGAGAGTTCCAAGCAACATAAACGTTTTTTTCTTATAGCAATAGGGAATCAAATAAAGTTGAGGACTTGAAATAAAAATCACTGCACAAGAAGCCTTATCCTCAATAGTCATAATATTTTCTACAAACACTAGATGAATATATGCAAGTGTTGTACCAGACGTTGATTGCATATGCAAAAGGTTGCTTACTATTTATTTTGATGAAACTATAAGAAACAAAGTTTATGTAACATACCCCTTTTTGCTGAAAAACATTTTATGTTGGAAACATTATCTTAAATTTTATTGTAAAGTTTTATATTGGACAAGTGTCCAAGGATGACTATAATTTGCACAATATTTTATTATTAAATAAATTAAATAGGAGACAAACACCTAAGGAGACTGTTGAAAGAGTGTTTACTGACCCACTAGGTGGAATGGAATCTGGGGTAGAAGGCAATGGACAAATGGTAGCTTCATGAGGCAAGTAACTAGCTATTGGTATGGGACAACTCCCTTGAATTGTGGTCATAGTGCCCTAAAAGATGGGATCGGAGCTTGAGGCTCATTTATTGAAAACTGACCACTAAAGACCTAGGCAATATTTATAAGACCCATCAAATTGTGGACTAAGGTTCATCACTTTTCTTGACGAGGAAATTTACCTTGGGGTTATGCTGCTTTCACCCAAGAGATTCGATGAGGGGATATGCTAGTTTTTTATCATGGTGTAAGTCTGCATATTTTACTGTTGAGTGCAGAGTTATACTGTTGTGTTCAGAGTTGTACTACTGAGTGCAGAGTCCTAAAAGATGAGGAGAAAGTCTTAATAGTTTGCTTACTGTACAATTTCTGAGTGCCTTGCTTCTACACAGAGTCTTCTACCTAGTGGCTCAGTGAACAGGCTCGAGGGTCCAAGGGAGGCAAGTAGATTGGTTGCTTCTTCAGGAGAAGGTTGGGAGGAACATGCCTCCTTGGGTGTTTGTCCACCCTATCTACAGTTACAGGTTCTACTTGTCATTTCAGTCTCTAAGTAGTTAAATTACTTTCTGTAGATTGCTAATTTAGTATTATTTAGCTAACCATTGATAATGCAGAAGTATAAGTGTGATTTTCTAATTTGTTTAGAATCTTTTAAATTGTTGAATAAATATATGAATTGATAACATACCTCTACTGTATTTTTCCCATACTGTTTTCTGTATAGTACTCTAGTACAGAGAGGGAGAATTAAGATAGATAAATGATAGACTGAATGTCAAATGAATGAATAGACTAACACTATTTTATTTCCTTAATACTCCTTATCAATTACCTTTTGTAATATAAATTATATATGTCTAAACTTAGGAAATATGTATCAGCATTTCATGTTACAGGCACTATAATATTTCCTTACAAAGAAATAGAAGTAAATATTTCATCTCTGTATGAAACCTAGGGTTTCATTTTTGGTCATTTATTTACTTACAAAAGATATATGCTATGTATCCTTTCATCATTCTTTTCAAATAGTTTAGTGTTATAATTTCACTTTATTTCTTTCCTCAACATTCTTGAAATTATAACAGCTACAAAAATAAACTTAACAGTATTTACAACATTCTATTATATTTCTACTTCTCACAGCGATAGAATAATCTAGGGTTTTATGTTTTCCATGTTTTTCTAAACCCTGCAAAGACTTCTATTCATTCTTGTATTATATTTTATTTTCAATGTCAATTAATTACTGACTTTCACATTCAAAGTAACTAACAAGTCAAATCGAGTAATCAGAACTAGTTAACTCGTATCACCTCTATCAAAACTTCTTAAGCATAGAATAAGTCTATTTTGGACGAATATCCATTTATCGTCAAAATTCTAACTCCTATACTTCGACATTTTAGAAATTGTTTCCACATCGTAAATTATAGACACAAAAACATTTATCACATACATTGCTTAAACTAAAACGAAGGAATATCTCGACATCAACATCAGACAGAGGCATTACTTTCCTTTCATAAATATTATCTGCAATAAAACCATATACATACACGAAGCTAGGTTTTTATTTTCAAGTTCGACCTCTCAAAATTTCCAAAGTCACCTCCTCAACCGAATAGGTTAGGGTTTCAAAGATTGAAAACAAACATAGATTTTTGGCTCTCAGCCATCACCAAAAAAATGACGACATTGACATAAATTAACAAAGAACACTGTTTTCAGACACAGTATAAAAACCACAGTCTGAACCCTTCATCATTATCCAAAAGTAGAGGGTTAAAACCCTGATAACAAGTATTACATTTCAACATACAGTAAAAAATGTAGAAAATATTATAAGGGTAGGTCGAGGATTCCATCCTCCCTACGTTGGATTTACAGAATGTAAGCTTTGTATCAGTGATCGCATCTTCAGGAATCGAAAGCTTCAACCATTTCAAACACAACCAATAGTTGCCAGGAGAACCCATAAGGGAAACCACCAAGACTTACCACTTACACACAGTAGTTTCCACTTATCTGGAGCATAGAACCCTATAGATGGCAGAACCTGCCATGGACACAGAATGAGGTTAAACTTTATCCCAATGCTAAACAAAATACTGATGATTGCAATCGTACAAAAACTAAAAGTAAGACATTACCTTATTGTTTAAACCGAAGGCTGAAAAGGATAGCATCTGAAACTAGTTCAAATCCTTTAGACACTCGCATTTCACTGGTGAATATAGTCAACACAATTATAGAAGAGACTCGACTCCTTAAACCCTGAAAAACTATCACCTTCCATGCAATTCATGGTATTGAACCTGAGGAAGGAGTCCTCTTGAACCAACTTCGAAGTCGAACCATTACAACCATCATGTTTTTCTTGAGACTTTCAAATACCAGAACAACGTAGTAAACTCCCACACCAAAGCTTGGCTCTTAAACTATCAACTTGTAATAGTAGTCACTCTCAGGGCATGGGTTCGAATCAAGGGAGGGTCTCTCCAAACCTGCTATCAAACCCTAAGTATTCGCAGGTTGTTCAGCCTCTCTCCAAAAACCACTCTCTAACACAATGAATGCTAGATAAACATCAACGACAAAACTTAGTGGAGATTAGGGTTAATTCCAAGATACTGAGAGCCTCTCCAAATCAACGGTGGAGATCCTGTATTGAAATCCCAAGCAACCATGCATTTAAGACACTTTATTACACTTTCCAGTGCAAAAAGACACCAGGGCAAGGACTTGTCCCGCTAGACATTATCGGTAATCACCTTACAACTTTTCACATGACAATCAACATGTAATCTGCCACCAAGACCTCCCACGGATGTGGTAGATAGGTGTGTTTAATGCCAAGTTTGGATTACGAACATCTACTAGCACTTATCCACTTCAACATTAATGACCCTGTCCATATGATACGTTGGCACGAAGGTTGATTGTAAACCTGTCACTATATATATATATATATATATATATATATATGTAAATATAAGTATTAGTTACACCTATAGTGTTGAACCAAATATGTATCACGTGTATGTTTAAAAGGGTCACGATGATGCCCACATTGTATTATATTATTTTTATATAGGGAAAATGCATAAGCCTTTGTATATAATTTATATGCGATAGGAATTACCAAGGATTTGTATATAGTTACATTATAGATGTTACATTAATTTTGCACATAGTTTTTATGCTATAGGAAAAGCATTGAAATGAGATATAGTTCATCTATCGTAGCAGATCGTATGGCATTGCATGTAGATCATATGTTTTAGGGTTATATGGTACTTTGCATTTAGCCTAGGTTTTATAAAGGCATATCATCCCTTTTAAAAATAATTGCATTGACATATTATGGAAAACCCTTGCTATGATGCTTTATATTCATCATTTAAATGTTAAACAAAGAATTCTATGAGTGGTATAGCTTATAACCATAAAATTTAGACGAGTCGCATTATAAATACCTTAGAAACTTATGAAAAATCCTTGACGACTAGCTAGAAGTGCATTTTAAAAACATAATAGTATTACTTGATCCTTTGTGTCATCCTTACCTATTATCGGCGAAAAGGAAGGTTCAATTGCTTTAGCATAAATGCTAAGTAAGCCTCGGGGTAGCTTAGGACCCCCTTTCATCATCAATAGAAGAACAACAATTCACGCTTATAAAAATTAATATTTGATGGAGTATTGACATAGGAAATATAAAAATATAGTTGAAACATCCAATAGCATCTTAATGTAGACTGTAATTTCATTTTATGGCAAGACGCAAAACAATACATTGTATGGTCTTTATAAACATTCATTCCAGCATAACGACATAAAAGCATTAATTATAATTCCGCATAGTTACTTTAGGTATTAAATGGTACGTTGAAAAATTTTAAATTTTCGTGAATTTTTGGGATGTTATAGTTTCAAAGTTAAAATTCTCACATGGACTGCAAAGTGAAATACAAAATGCTAAATAATGATGCATGTGGTGACCAATGTTGCAACCCATGATGGAAATAGACTCAACAAACAAATCCAATTCATCTCTAGCTTAAGGAGGCTTTGGATTCCCCGAGATAACAAGGGTTGTGATTAGACATTGCTTTTCATGTGCTTGGGTAGTAGGCATACTACATGTTCACTCTCGCCTCTCTTTGGTCAATGTGGTAGCCTAGTGACAACATTGCATTGCCATTATGTTTGGGTGCACCAGGAAGGGATTGGTTCCTCTTGGCTCATTCTGCAAGGGGTGTTCCCCTAGAATTTCGGAACTCCCTATAGGTCATCTATCTTTATTCTTATTTTCTATATGTACAATACTATCTACAAAAGAAAACTAGCATGTACTAATCCATTTTCATACATAGGGAATCTAGGAGAAGATTTATGCCTACTATATATAACATCATTGTGCTTATTTTCTACAAAGTAAAGGATTTCGGATTGCACAAGAATCCATTTTAAGCTCAATTAGACAATGCATGGTAACTTATGAACTAGGAGAATAATGTTCACTATGATAGATGTTGGAAGGTGTGAATGGTGAGTCCTTTCCCATTCCCACTCAAATTTGGCCAAACAATAGAATCAAAAGATATACTTTAGGGTTTAGCGTACTCAAATTGGGAGCACTTCTAATTTTGTATCCCCAAGAAAAATGTTTTCTTCCCTATTGGTAACACCCACATCATAAAAAACTAAGCAAACATTGATTTCTTTGTCTCCAAGATCAACTTCCAAAACCTTCTCACTTTGAAGAGACAAGTCTTCTTCTTGGACTTAATACACTAGAGGTTTTTTCCCTGACCTTCATACAATGGATTTGGACATAACCACATGCATGCACATTGTCACACATACCCACTTCAAACTTATTCACTCAACTTCTGGGTTCTGCAATCCTAACTGGACATCACAAGATCCTTAGGAAACAAGCCTTTAATCCTTTCGTCTACAAATTTGTCACTAAAATCTTAATTTCAACTTCTATGTCAGCTTTGACTAGGACAAGCATGTACAATCTAACCATCAAATAAGGCATTGGCCCATTGAATCCCCTTCTCGAACAACTTTTGGGTTGAAAAATAGGTTGTTTTAACTAAAGGTTTTCCCTGATGCAAGAGAAGAGGAACCACCACATACAAATATTGTTAAAGAAAATACATGTTCGTTGACAGAGTTCTTTCTAAGAAATGAAAGGTTTAATGGAATTTTGGTCCCATGTCAAATGTTTTGTATAGCAAAAGTCCCAATTATGTTGATTTTAAAAAGGGTGGCTAAAAGCGTATGCAAAGAGTTTTTTACCACCCTTTCTTCTGAAGAAGAAGCACTTGGCTTATGCAATATGTCTAAATAGGATTCTCCAAGCCTCCTTTTTCATGATTCTGCTATACACCCATTTATCACATAAGGACTAGATTTGAATTATGGTTTTGTTTATACAAATGCCACTCAACTTCCTAGGAGTATGCAAAGGTCCCAACAAATTTCGTGAAATCCTTTTTCATTGGTAGCACTGGCCTACAGGAAATTTATGAATTCCTTTCCTAGGTTTTTCAATGCCAAAATCGATGCAACCCAATAACATGAACATTCAATCTTTTTTACCATCGTTGGCTTTAAGTTCTATAGGACCTGAGCTTTAATCTTTTGCATCGATAAAAGTGCCAAGCTTGGCAAGGATCAAGATAAAGAAGTGTCGTATTGATGTTCTTACTTCGTTTTAGTTCTTTTTTTTTATCCAAAGCTTGGACACCATAAAAGCATAATGTCCCTTGGGCTCAACATCCTCATGTAAGGGGGTGCACTATGCAACATGTTAGCCGAACACTCTCTTTTACATTGTGGGATTTTCTCTAGGTGTCCAGATGCAAGGTGTTATGTTTCTAGCTATGTTGGACATCTTGTCTTGTGCTCAATTCCCCTCGACATATGTGCAAATGTATTTATTTCTTGCAATGCTTCTCAACATATTTTATTGGATCCATGGTCAACTTGCATGGAGTATACTCCTGCAACCAAGCATCCTAAACTCTTGTATCCAATGTAAATTATCCATGTCACATGGTTGCATACTCTTAGGACTAAGTGCCTTCCTCCCAATGTCTATTGATCATGATTCTAGGTAGCTATGTCTCCTAGTTGAGCAATAGATTGCTCCACAATGCACTATGAACATGTCATTCATTATGCCTAGTAACAACTTTCTAGATAGCTGCATTATGCTTGTGCTCTATCCATGTTCAAGCATTGACCAAAATGAAGTAAATCATACATATATCAACTATCATCAAAGGACTACGAGATTTGCTATTATAGTAGCTATGTAGAAACACTTTTGGACTAACCTCAACTACTAATAGAAGTAGAATAATCATTAGGTGATCAAAACAATGCAATAGACACATATTTGATGTGAATGCACTTAATACAATCCTTGTTGAACATTGCCATCTTCATAACAACACATTGATCAATTTTGAAAAAAGGTAAATATCATAGAATTCAGAATGTGCAACTGTCCATTTGCATCTTGCAATAGAGTAACATGGCAAGTTTTGGGACATATAGCTAAAGATGTGTGACTTGAAGGTCTGTTTGAACACCATGTGCTAGTCAAATTTGAAAGGTGGAGTGTGAACATTGGCCTTTACAAATAGATTTAAGCTCTTTGACACTTTGGATCTAGGTTTGGAATTCCAAGTTGTCACACTTGGCTCAATAGACAACAAAAAAAACTTAGCAGAAGGTACATGAATTTGAATGGAAAGATGGCATTTGTTCATTAAACTTTTGTTTATAGCCATGCAACTCTATAGATTATACTTTGCTATCTTGCTTTATGGTCAGAATATCTTTCCCTCGATATTTTTTCAACTTGAGTTTCTTGTAACAATGACCATCCAGGAAGTGCAACAAACTCTTAAGCCCAAGAAAAGTAGCGATAACCATAGGATGCAACAAGAAAGTCTACAATAGAATGCAACTATAGCAAATTGTTTCATCTAATCATGGATCCCTTACAAATTCTACTTCTGGAAGAACTAGGAAAAAACATTCTAAACAGACTAGTGAGTAGTGCCAATATTTAGAATTTGATAGTAGGTGACACTACTACAGGACGGGGATGTTTAAGACAAAATTAGCATTTTGTCTTAAAATTCCATTTTAGATTGATTTTATATTTTTAAGACGATTTTTTAAAATTAATTAGTTACCATTTTGTTTTAACATCTAATTTATATTGCTTTAATTTTTTTTAAGTTCTTAGTCGCTATTTTCTTAATAGAAACTGATTTTTTTCCGAAAGAAACTGATTTTTTTTAAGGAGGGAAAGAAAATTGAGGTTTTGCAACCAGAAGCTTTCACAAGATAGTTCTCTTCCATTACTCGAATGGCTAGATTTCCAGGGCTGTGAGCTGACTATGAAGAAATTATCCAGTCAGAGGGATGAATGTTTGTAGAGAATGACAGATAATCGCTGCGGTTGTATCAAGGACGAGAATGAGAGTCTGATAGATGTGCTCATACATTTATTGTTTAAACCCCAAGATTTATGTAATGACGATACCATCATCCAGGACACTATTGTGGTGAGTGTCCCCTTCCCTTTCAATCTTGAAGGCAATTTTAGCTAGTCCTCTCATGATATGGGAGCCTATTTTTCATTATGTCAAAGTAGGAATGTGTTTGAAAAGATTGTAACTGATGTCTTTTATTTTGCAGAGCTTGATAAGCGCAAGAATGAAAATTATTTGATATGTAATGTGGGAATGTGTTTGACAAAATTATGGTTGCGTGGCCCGTTTCTACTTCTAAAAGAGAAGTAAGTTCGTTACTTCCCTCTACTATTAAGAGTTAAGAGCCAATGTCTTTATCTTGTATCCATTCTTCCTGTTTGAGTTCGAGTTTCATAGTAGAGCAGAGGGATCTTTCTCTCTTGTTTGGTTTTGTATGGATCTTTTTCATTATTATTATTATGTGTGTTAAGAGCCCAGGGTTGTTTAATCATTGTATATTGCTATTCTTGTCATATGGGTTGAGAGGAAGAGGTTCGGCCTCAAGGGATCAGGGCCGACTCCTCTCCCGTGTTACATTTTGCCACCTTTTCATTAACATTACCTTTACCTGGTCCTTAAGTTCACATCGATAAGAAGAAATATCTTAACATGACTTACTTATTGAATAAAGAAGACTAAACAACCTCAAACAAAGCAGCGACAAAGGTAAATTTGAAATAAAATTAACTAAGAAAACCCTTAAGCTAGATTTAAAAACTTTCAAAAAAATTATGAAATGAGAATATAAACTAATGTCAATCATAGTTTAAAACTGAAAGGTATGAGCATCAAGCGCAATCGGATTTCCAATGATAGAAAGTCATCAGATTAGGAGATTCAACCAATACTCTACCATGTGCCCGCAAAATAACCAAGAATAAACTCTTGAATGCAAACCGCTATTTCCAGGCATGTGCATTTTAGATCTCATCTTTAAATATAAAAATGGAGCATATTTGTCAGAAAAAGTTTGTAGAAAACTAGATTAAAAAATGATTATCTCATGCCTCCTTTAATTTTCTTTGAAATTGGATAAGTAGATATTTACCATACTGATTCATTGATCTTATTCTCTTAGCTTTTCTCCAACTTGTAAGTGTAAGCCTAAGCCTAGAAGTATTCATGCATAAAGTTTAATTTATATATTAGATACATCCCCATACATTTATGTGTGAAAAGAAATGGACTAAATCCCTTCTTAGGATAACTAGATATACCACCGTTATGAATAAGTCGTATACAATAAGGATTGAGTTTCAACTTTTAAGATTTAATTATGGTTTGATATGGTTGAGAGACCTTATAATATAAGTGAACCTTTATGATATCAAATCAAATTCAGGCTATTTTTAATATAAGGTGACTCATTAAATAAAATGAAAATATACGGTAACTCATTAAATAAAATGGAAATTATATTTATAATTAAAATAAAGCAAATTTACTAATACATTAATATATCATTCCATTGGTTTATTTGTGAAGGGTCACCATCCATTGGTATAATTTACCCCCTTCCCATTTGCATTGCATTGCACTGAAACTTTAAACCATGCTTACATCACATCTCCGTGGATCAAATAATTCATGTTGTACAATATAATTTGCATATAAATTATGAATGCATGTTATTAGAGATTATAATGAATGGAGCCTATTGAAGGGGAATAGGATCCGGCTTTCAAAATATATTCTCCACAAAATAAATGTAATGCAACTCTAAGTCCATAACCAGTCCATGTTTATTCTTGTTTGTTACAATTTTGTGTTTCTGATATATTGTTTTGTGGTTGCTCTAGTATTTAAGTAAGCAAAAATGATGTGTAAGGATCTATTGTTTTGTTCGCCATCATCCATAATTACTCTATAAGTGTCTTTCTCTTATGATTAATATGTGTTTTGGTTTAACTTATGCCATGTCTTCTCATGTTTCACATTTATTAGTAAATTTTGAAGTGTGGATGTGATTAATATGTGTTTTGGTTTAACTTATGCCATGTCTTCTCATGTTTCACATTTATTAGTAAATTTTGAAGTGTGGATGTGATCTGGTGGACGAATGGTCAAGCGTAGAACTCATGTGAAGAGTAGCTTTTTTCCATTCTTACATAGTATGTTAGACTCTATTGGCTTGCCTTTTTTCTGCATTTTCCTATTTGGTTTGTGACTTAGAGCTCGCTCATGGGGTTCATTGGAGTATGGTTGCACATAATAAGGTTTGGAGTTGTAAATTCTTTTTCTTTTTGTCTCTTACTGAGAGTAAGACTGTATATGTTTCATTAGAGAGAGCTCTCAATGCCCATTCTTAATTTACTCTACTGGAATCTTTTACATCTTGGGTCTCTGCAAACTACACTGCAATTAAAACTCAAACAGTACATTAGCCAGAACATGAGCACAGCACTAGCACAGAGTAACGATTGACCCTAGTCAACGTAATAAATAAATTCAATAAACCAATGAAACTCAATCATCCAAACTTCAAGTGGGCCTGGCCAGAATTTCGTTCAGGAGCTCGAAATTACCAAATTCAATCATTTCAAATATTCTAATTGAAGTTCTTCATGTTGAATCCATTGCTAACTTCCTCTTTGTGTGAGATTGATGATTTATAAATGAAATTTTTATTATATACTGTTGATTGAACCGCTTGCCTAAAAAATCTGAAATAAGTTGCTTTGAACTGATTTATGCCTCAAAACCCGGGATATCCCATTTTCTTTCAATGATGCCTCAAATAAATCTCACTGACTACTATGTCAGTGCCTCAACGGATCGTGTAAAGTCTGCTTTTTGACAACACTCCTAATGATTCAAAGCTCATTTTGGAAAAACACTCTTGCAAATCACAAAAATCTTCGTGAGCATCATAAATAGTCCCGAGTTCATTCTCAATTGTGTTTAACTTACACGGTATATTTGCATTACTTCTAGCTATGCTTCCAGACAAGCTTTGCCCGCGTCGATCTTACACTTCAAACATAATCTCCAATTAGTTTTTGAACGACATTTTTCTCCACAATATGTAGTTGCTTTTTTAAAGTTATATCCTTACCAAATCGGAGTACAAATCTTCATTCACTGTAGTCTTATTCAAGTTGATTCTTTTTAGCACCAGTGGAAATTCAATGTACTTTACTCTGAATATAAAAGAAGAAGCAATTCGCACTCAACAACTTGCAACCACAACAACTTTCTCTAAACCAAAATAATTATTTGAGTCAAATATCGGAGCATGCCCTCCATCTTAACTATAAAATCGTATGGCCACTTCAATATAGATTCTTCGCCAAAGTGTTACTTTAACATCCACAACATGCTCCATTCATGATATAATTTTTCACTTGTATCACATAGAATTAGTCTCCGAGATAGGTTTTCACTTGTAGCTTCATCTTCATTTTCATCTTAATTTTCACTTGTATCTTCATCTTCATTTTCATCTTAATTTTCACTTGTATCTTCATCTTCATTTTCATTTTCACTTTCACTTTCACTTGTATTTTTATTTGCACTAGTATAAGATCTTCATTTTCATTTTCACTTGTATATTCATCTTCATTTTCATTTTCACTCACTTGTACCTTTATTTTCACTAGTATACGATATGAGCTAGCTAAATCTAAAAAGTACAAATATTATTCTTGTATATGAGGTTTTAGGGTACTAGCAAATATTATTCTTTTATACGAAGTTTTAGGGTACTAGCTCAATGGTAGAGCATCTGCATTATATGCAGAAGATTGGTGGTTCGATTCCACCGTGCCCTATCATAAATATTTTCATTCTATCACTACTACATAGAGGAGGTATTAAGACAATATTTGTGTAAATTGTCTCAACTTAAGACAAAAGAAAAAATTGTCTAATGTCTTAAATATTGTAAGACAATAGTTTAAGACACTCGCTTAAAGACAATATTTAAGACAATACGCATTTTTTTTTTGTCTTCAGTTGAGACAATTTACACAAATATTGTCTCAAATATTGTCTTAAAAACCCCCTATGTGTAGTAGTGACTCGATGACACTTTCACCTTCAATTATCCTCAACACTTACAACCAATTCTACAACTAGATTAATTACGATAGATTTGAGGTCTAGTAAAGATTATACAATGTTGTCCAGATCATGTGTGTTATATTTGTAGTTCTAATGTGCATAATGGTGTGATCTGGGAAAGTCCTAAAATATACATTGTGTCTACATTTCTTGGTCAATGCTTCTCTAGTTCAACTTTGTAAGTTAGAGGCTTCTCATCTATTGATAATAGAAGCATACCCTTCCTATTCCCATGACAATGTAGACTTTTGAGCTCATCTATTGGTAATAGAAGCATACCCTTATTACAAGAAGTATATTAGTATATTTTGATCCATGTTGAATGTTAATAATTAGACTGAAAACCTGAAGTCGATGCTTATACCTCTCCAGACATCATGTCAAGAGATGTTATATAGGAAATAGTCTCCTGGGAAAATATTGCAGGAGCATATTCATCCTGCACAAGTAACAGTTCCTTGGACTTCATCATTTTGATTGTCCATCCTTGCTGCCTCTCGAATTTCTCTCTTTCCGAATGAATAAATTTTTGGGCATATGCAACACCACTCATTAGAGGCCTAGATCAAAAGTAGTTCTTACAGTGTTTTCAACAAATGTTTTCTGTACAAACCACAAAGGTAAGTTGAAAGTGAAATTCTTTGAAGGTTTTTCTGCACAGAAAGGGAAAACTTCCAACACTCTATCAATAAATCCTAGCATTATCTCAAAACAATTACAAAGCCAATACAAACAAGTCAAATTGCCTTACAATTCCTATATCCACCTGTTAGAATTGAAGCCTATATTCTATATGCACATGATGAATGGATGGGAATAACTACCACTATTTGACCAAAAACTATTATTAAGAGTAGTATATATTCTGCTAAATTAAGGTAAGAGGAAATTGTCGAATTAGTCCTACTGGTTCTGCAAAAAATAGGCTCAGCCAACGTCCAATTTCCTGCCAGAATGCAAGTATAATTGTCATGCAATGCACACAGTGCAATAAATTTCCATCTGAAGACTGATGTTCATGGCATAACACAGCATGAACACAGATAAGGAAACTGCTAACAAACATAACTCAAATGAGCAGCATAGGATGAAAAGTTTGGGAGTGAAAATCAACTTAAAGTTATTTGGTCTACCGGCCTAAGAGGATGTGCTCAAGCAGTTAAGGATCACAATTGCAAACAGGGTGCTCAGTAGTTCAAAATTCAAATCCCACAAACTCGTTACTTGCAGAAAAATGCACAGACCACCTAGGATCTAATAGTAGACGTGAAGAACTTAAATCTCTAGGGCTTGAATTTATCACTCTTTTCTCTTTTTTCAAATTAATTAAAAAAATTCTCTCCAATTATGATTTTAAAAGGTGGCACAAATGGAGAAAACAAGGACACTGATAACCAACCTGATCTTTTGCAGAAGGCTACTTCCTATGGTGAAAAGTAGAAACCAATATTGCCAAAGCATGAATATGATTCATACTAACAACAAACTGCTCCTCGAGCATCCTCGCACGCTCGTCACACATACTGATCAACATCTCGTTTCTCCTTTCAATGATATCATTATTCATGGAATGAAAGATATACACAGATATTATGAATGCAACCAAAACCGATATAGCCAATGCCTTTGTGTGCCATGTTTGTCCAATCTGTGGACACTTTGATGAATTTTGCTTCTTTGCAGATCTCTACCACCACTTAACAACTAAGCTTGTGGAACCATCACTATTAGGGTTCATATTCATATTCTTATTTGCAGAAGCAGCCAATAAGCCCTTGCCAGATGCTGTAATTCATAGGTTGCTGAAGATCTCAATGCTGCAGGTTTTCTTCACTCATATTTTTTATTTTTGCAGCAATCCAAATAAATGCAAAGTTCTTGTGCAGTATAGTATAGGTGCATATTTTGTTGGAGAAAGGGTGTAGATAGAACTCTTTGACTGAGTAGGTTTCCTATTCCTTCCAGTTTCAAGACAACATATATTCTTCAAGATCTGAAAAGGGCGCTTGTTTTCCATGAAATATAAAATCAACTACATGAAATATAAAATCAACTCCAAATTATTAGTGATAAGCGAATTATTAGTGACAGGCGAATCCATTGTAAATTGTTATGTTGAGAAATTGATTTGTTGAACAAAACTCGTTTGATATAATTTGGCAATGCAATAAGTTTTGTTTTCAGATTAAAGATTTTGCATAAAAGTATCAATTGCTGCCTATGTATCAGGTCAATTACTTATGCCCATGATTGCAATTATAGCGGTTTTGTCTTTAATTTGTCAACTACATGGATGCCACCTTTTTTTCCAGTGAGGTAATTGTAGGATTCTTATGGATCCATGCATTGATGTAATAATATATTTGCTTATCTTTTTGTTGAAAGTTGCTATAGGTACATGGAACACTGAAAACAAAAAATTTAGGGAAGGCGGGGGGTGTTGCTCTTACTTTCAGCAACACGCACAGATCACTAAACTCATAAATTTTCACCTACAGAATAGTTGCAGCTGACTGTAACAACTATGCTTTGATGACCCTTGCATTCATAAACCTTGACTCTTTCAGCATATTCTGTTTCAACAATTCTGAAATCTAACTTGCTACAGCAAAACTAAACATTCCACAGTCAATCATATACACTTAGAAAATTACCATGCTACAGCAAAAACATCATTTAAACATTCAACCATGAGTTTACAAACTCATAAAGACAGAGAGGAATATAGAAGCAAGATTAAAGAGCTAAAACTCTGTTTCATATTCATATCAGAATTCACACTCCTCACCATGTCTCTCTCTCACAAAACCAATACTACATCGGTATTTATATAATAGAAATATAGTCAGTCATTTAATTCAACTTGACCTTTTGTTTCACCAAAATTGACTGTTCAGAATTTGTGTGGATACTCTGTCGTTTCATGAGCTGTAATAGGAACGATTAACGTCCCTTCAATCTTTGACAGGCTACAACAGAGTTGGTAAATTTAATGTGCTGCAATAGTGATGAATCTTTATCAATCTGATGAAAACACGCTGCTCCTTTTAACATCTGACCAACTGGAACATGTCAGTGTATGACTTTTTAGAAAAACGGCTCTTAAAAAATCAATGTAATACTTAGCCCCAATAATCATTCGATGAACTATGACAGAGGTTGCTTCTTCCAAAAATCAATTTGGTGTGGTGCCTCTTTGAAACTTTGACAGCATGACAGAAACAAAATGGTGTGGTTGTGGTTGACTCTTCATATTTTTAGAGGCCACTCAGCAGGGCAGTGAGTGGATTTTCAGAACTTGTGGCGGTGAAGAAATTAACCACTGCCAACAACAATTCATTTACGCCACCATTTCACCGAATATGCAACAAAACAAAAGACGGAATGTTGACCTACAAAATGAAATTTCCACAGCTGCAACAATATTGTTCAGCAGTTGCAATGACTACATACAAGAAATATAGAAGCAGCATTTCATCAACAATTTTTCAGCTTCGAAGACTCTCTGTGCAAATTGTTTTCATGCTTGATGCATACAACATCATAACAGAAATTAATAGCACAAAGTGATGGCCTGCAAGACAGTTCTTGTTATTTTCGCTATATTTAGCTAACTCTTCAGACACCATGCTTGTCTAGATTTTGCAAACTTCAAATTCTACATTCGATAATATGTATAAAAGCAACCCTATATGGATTTTATACTTACATGGCTTGTATATTTTTCCAGTGTGAACTTGAACTATGTCTTTTACAACTGAAAATGCAAATGGTTGTTATGGTTGTTTGTGTTCATGCAACTAGAAGTCTGCTCAAGGTCTAACTTCAAAAGTAACTATGTAGTTTCACTCTACTAGCAAAGATGAATCCCAACAACTCTTTTATTTTCTGCAATGCATGAACTTCCAAGCTAAGAGATCTATGGATTTCATATTAAAGTTGTTGAAATCTTGTATTGGTTCATTGATTTTTCTTATTGCATGGGAAATTTTTTTTTGCTGGGAATATTTTCTCACATCCTTAGATGTCTTTATTTTTCTTGCACATATTTTCTCACATCCCTGAAGGTTTTTACTATTGATCGGCACAATTTTCCTTTACATGGGTGACTTATATTTAATTTCTATTAAACTATCTAATGCTATTAAGCTTTTGTTGCTATACCATTGCAACAAGAGAACTTCTAATAGTATTCACACAATATGTTCAATGTGTATGGCACTTGGGGATGTCTCGGTTGTAGAGCTCCATCAACATTAGCAAATTTCTCTTCAATTCCATAGCTTAAAGTTTTATTTGCCATAAAGAAATGGTTGTTGAATTAACACAGTTGTGGTCTCTTCTTAGAACGTGGTCTCCATTATCTCTTCCATGTAAACAGTACAACAAAGACACATTTGTTGGCGGATATTTCTACCCTATAGTCAGGAAACTAAAACTATCAACTTGGTTGGGGTGACAGGTAAGTGCATTAGTGCTATTACAGAGGCGTTTACAAAAGAAATAGATTGTAGATTTAGGGAACACACCTTTTAACCGGAGTCTGATCCTAGCCTTGACTCGATCCCGTGTCCAGCTTCCAACTCTACTTTTCCTTCAGCAAACCTGCAACAACAATACCTTCCTCAAACATTTTGGGCAATATATAAAGCTTAAAATAAACAAAAACTATGTTTAATATTCAACATTGACCAAAATAAATCCAACTTAAAATGCCATTTTATAACACATTCAGATTGGAACAAGGAAACACTTCAACCTTTATTTGTCAAAATTAGAATGCAGTACAAGTATACCTGATAATGAAGCAGGCTCCTGCAACTAGATTCTGGGCTCTGGCTCTGCTCTGGCTTGAATGTCTTCTGCAACAACTTCTCCAATGCCCCAAAGTTTCTCCATTAACTCATCCTCTAGCTTTTCTAGCAATAATTTCTAACCCTGCTCCTTTAACCTTCTTGGTATTTATAGGTTTAAAGAAGCAGTTTAAGTCGATGGAGGAAGTTGGGGAAGTTAAGAAACTACCATCAACTAATCCTCCTCGATGAATTAATATATTTTTTAATCATCTTTTAAGATGTACGCGACTATTACTCAGTGGAGTAGCGTATAGGGCGCTACCCTAGTATTTAACAACTAGCGCTCAATTGATTTTAAATGTCGGGCGCTACTTTGATACACTGGAGTAGCGTATATTTGGATATGGGCGATACTATTATGCAATAGAGTAGCATATGGGCGCTAGTCTCTTTGGGTAGAGTAGCGCTCATATCTCAAAATGATATTTTTGTGTTTTTTCTAGTAATGTCAGGAAATGGGATGAATTGTCATGTCATCTAAGGTCAACATGCTCCTCCATCCAAGTTGTCCTTTTGTGTGATCAGCAGCTCAAGGTGATCACGGACGGAGAGGTGCAATTTTGACCTATAACAGATGCCCCCTAATGTGTGAGGTCAGAGGGAAATGATGGCTGAAATACATTATAATCCAAAGCCAGAGGAGGAGCACAGAACTGCAGAACAAGTCGCAAGAAACCTGCAACAAAGATCAAGGTCAGCGAGCAATTACATTGTTGACATCTTATAGATGTGTAGTGTGATACAACATGATCTCCGATACATAACAAGGAGATGTATATAAAGCATGGCCACTGGAATACAAGCGTGGATCCATGTCAAACTAAGAGATCATAGCCATAACAACAAACTGGATCTATGTCTCATGGAGATCCTAATATAAGTGAGGCTCAGTCTTGCGCAACTTGGGTGATAACAAAAATGAGGTTATGTCATCAAAAAATCCCAAGGTCTTCATCCCGCAATAACCCTAGGTACAAACCCTAACCATGCGAATAGATGAGCTGATAGTCGAACATGGAGGGCATCGTTTGATTACCCGTCAGTGATGTATACCGTTAACAAACGCGAGGACTTCCACCGATAATGATGATGGGGTCCAAGGTACCAAGTACGATTCGCCAAATGTGAATAGATGGACTTGGAGTCGAACACTTGGGAATCTTGTCGAAGAAGAGACATTGATGTATTCTCATCATTCAACAGCTAGAAAAATTACCACTGGTGACTGCAATCTCCAAGGTACTAACCGAAACTCTAAACTTCAATCCCAGAATAATGATTTGGTGTCGATGGGAAGAAGTCTGTTGGAAGGGAGGCCTTAAGGCATCCTCCATCATCCAACTCGAGGAACACTCAACTGGTAGGAGCTGATATGGAATAATATGCAACAAGACTGACACTAGGAAGGCCGACACATGAGGTCAAGGTAAACTGCAGAATGGCCAACACAGGGTATATCCTTGAACATTGAGCACGACACAAAAGTGACTAAGGCAGTTTCTGACATAATGGGGTAAATAAGTCTGAAATGTAAGAGAAATTAATAGACCCTCCATATGGTTGGAAGAATAACCAACCGGGGGAGTAAATAACTCAGAGGAAAGGTTCACCCTGAGTCCAAAAACTAAACCCAACCGACAAGATAGACTCAAGTAGGTGCTGTGTTAAAGGATAGGACTTGACTGAAATTGCCTTTGACAATGAAGATATGATATGTTTTCCCGTTCCTTATTCTTTTTAGATAAAAGAATACCCTTCTTGTGGATTTAATGAGTCCAAGAAAGAATGAAAACTCAATAGGTCCAACCATGTAAATAGTTTAACGAGCCCATGGGAGGAAGACTCAGTACCTTTTTCATAATTTAGAGAGTTCGAAGAAGAGATAGAAGATTACTCTATATGTATTGATCTCTGGATTTTAATATCGAGCCGAGATCTGTTCTTACTCGCCGGTGTTTTCAATTTTAAGGAGTCTGAAAAACTTAAACAATAACTCCAGATATCTGCTCGTGGATTTTAGTATCGAGCCCAAGTAGATTAATGCTTGCCGGTGTTTTCTTGTTTATAGAGTCTGAAAAACTTAAACAATCCTATTTTCACCTATCCGTGGATTTTATATCGAGCCTAGATTGGTCTGTGCTCGGCGGTGTTTTCTTTTTTATAGAGTTGAAAAACTTAAACAATCCTCTTTTTACCCTCTCGTGGATTTTACATCGAGCCCGAGTAGGTGAATGCTCGCTTGGTATTTTCATGTTTAGAGAGTCTTAAAACCCTAAAGAGAGACTCCAGAAGGTCCTTTTTCGTATAGTTAGTCTCCTCCCCCGAAAAATTATAAAACAACGAAAGGAGAACTCTTCTAGCGCATACAGGAGTATACCTAGAGTATACCTTTTCCGTAGTTAATCCACTGAGGCCCGGAAAAGGGGTAATTCTATACCTGAGTGGATGAGCCTTCGGATACTTTAACGAGCTCGAAGAGGACAAGTTTGCTCGGCAATCTTGTTTAGGTTTAAATAGTCCAAACAAGAGCTTAAAATGACTTAAAGGTCAGCTTCTGGGATCGTAGCTTCATGTCCTGCCAAAAACTAGGCCTTCAACAAAATATTAGTCGATGCCTCAAAAATATTAAATGATATATGAATTTGGAATGTTTAGCTAACTGACAAGGTCTATCATCAAGAAAATTGAGTTTAGGAGATGAATCCGACAACAATTGAGTGAAAATTGAACTTGGATCAGTGTTATACCTTATTTTGTGTTTCAATTGATTAATTAGGGTTTTTGAAAGTGTTTGAAACTATGGAAAATTAAAAATTATGTGTAAAAATCAAAATCCAATTTTTATATATAATTCATTGTTTAAAAAATCAATTTTCATTTTGTGTTGTAGGGCAAAAAATTGGGGCAACTCTTGCAAATTTCCAATCTCCATTGCGGTCAAATCGGGTATCCAACCACCAAACTTCCTCAACCAAGTAAGTAGAATTCTCCCTATCTTGCATTTCAATGGTTTATTTTTAAAATTTTGAGCAAAAATGGCTTGTAACGCGATGCTCATAAGGTTTTATGCGCGGGCGCTACTGTGTATACACAAGAGTAGCGTACAAACCCAATGGGCGCTACTTTGCTCAAACAGAGTAGTGCCTACACGCTACTATGTAGTATACACAGTAGCATACATACTTGCAAAGCCACTTTAAAGCGCCGAGACTCAAAATTTTTGGGGTTTTTGTGCAGGATGGTCTTACAATGGAGGGAAAGGGAGCATGAAGAAATGGATAGGCTAGCCATGCAAGACCCGGCTACCCTCCATGGGCTCCGTAGATGCGGTTTGTTGAAATTTTATCGAACAGTAAACATGCGGGCACTAAACAAGCTGTTTCGGAGATTGATTCAGTATTGGGATGTCGATACTAATACCTTCATCATCCGGGGGAAAACTCTTGAGCTTACTGTTGAGGACATATAGCTTATTACTGGTCTCTCAAGGAGAGGAGACGTAATCAATCTGAAAGGGACATCTCGTTGGGGTGCACGATCAGTGCAAGAATATGTAAATACATACTGTGTTGCTGGAGCAGAAAAATTGGGAAGCCAAGTCCTAATTTCAACAATTGATGGTCTCCCACTGAAAGTGATAGTGAGCACGATCAACCAGGTAGCTGGTAGTGCATCACAACAATTAGCTTCCAGGCATTCGATGCATATTGGTGTACAGTGCTTGCATGGCCATGTTTATGATTGGAGTACTAGCTTGTTGGCAAACATGAAGTATCAATTGACAGGTTGCAAATCCTGCTCAATGAAGAATTTCGGGTACGGGAGTATCTTGTGTACTTTCTTCTTCGAGAGGATTCCTGCTATTAGTTTGGGAATGCCTCTTCCACAGGTTAACCCCTGTGAGCCCAGACTAGGCCATTGGGGTGACATTTTTCTCCGCCAGGGTGGTGGAGAAAGTCACTATTGTTACCACACTGATGACTTCTGGGATGGTGGGAGAGGCAGGTTCCCGCTTTTGAGCAGTTTCCTTATGCTGGATTGGATTTCCATCACGATCCAGAGCTGGTGCTTCCACCAGGTGGAGCCTGGGGAGATATTGGTATGTTTAAATTTTGAGAATTTATTTAATTTTTTCAAACTTTTCAAGTATTTGATTTTTATGAATGAGTTTTGGAGTTCTAATCAAGTGTCGTATGCAGATGTTGGGCCCATTCGTCCCGAGGGCCATCCTACCATCTATGTGAGGCCAGCTGATATCACCGCAGCCGAAGCTATGTTGGGAACTCTGGAGAGGAAAATGAGTCAGGTGACTCATGAGATTCCTGCATACCGCATGGACCAGATACCTGTTGACATGCAGGAAGATGTTGTTGGGGTGCCCCCAGCATGGCTTAGATTACTACGGAGGGTTGCTAGACTAGTGGTATGCTACTGCAATGCGGTAGATGATGAGGAGGTCCCTCCTTCTCCATAGGAGAAGAAACACATTATATGTATATATTTTTGAGGCTACTATGCCCAGCTTTTGTACTTTTATGACTTGGCTTGAGAGACTCATGACTCAAAAACTCATATTTTTTGATACGGTACCAGTTATATATACAATATCGTTTATTTACATGTGTATGCATTTTAAATTTTATGTGTGGAATGTTTTTTACAATATATGATGCAAATGCCAGTCTAACACATAGTTTGCTAATGAATCAGCTAAAGTGTTTAAACTTCTTGGAATGTGTTCATATCAAATAGAATGAAATTGTCTTTCCAATAGTCTAACTCGTAGAAACTGACGTAGCAATCCTGGATCCCTGATCTGATAGACACCTGTTAACTGAAATACAATTATTTGTGAGTCACGCCTTACCTCCAGGTACGAAATGCCATGACTAAGAGCATCTCGGAGAAGTTCTATAACTGCACTGTATTCAGCTACATTATTCGTGGTAGGTCCCAAACAAACGCCCCCTGAAGAAACAATTTGGTCAGCGGGTGAGTAAATGACCCAAGCTGCTGCAGCCAACTGACAGGTGTGGTGGCTGGCGCCATCAGCAAATCCTAGGAAATGTGCGGTTGACATCTGGTACATGAAACGAAACACACACATAAGATCACCTAACGAGCATAACAAAACTAACTTTACAAAAATATACAGTTATGTTACAAGAAAAAGTACTTCAGCCTAAGCGTAGTACTTCTTCAGGTAGAGCCCATTTCTAGGCTCGGCCAGTTTATTACCTTCGTAATATACCAGTTCATATGCACCTTTCTTCAATACCTTAAAAATTATATAAGGTCCGAGCCACCTGGATTTGAATTTACCAGGTCCTAAAGGTTCTTTGTCTTGATCCCAAAGTAGGACCAAATCTCCCTCGATGAAAACTCTAGGTTTAACAATTTTGTCGTATTGTCCTTTGACTCATTTTTTGTGAACCTCATTTGTTGTAAGCGCATCCCAGCGTTGTTCATCTAGATGTCCTAAGTGTAACAAATGTTCTTCGAGTATTGAAGTATCGGGTAGTAACTGAACTGCTAACTTTAGTGAAGGAATCTCGCATTCGATCAGCACAACTGCTTCTATCCCATGCACCAGTTGGAAGGGAGAGAAACCGGTAGCAGTCTTAACGTTGGTTCGGTAAGCCCAAAGAGCCGGGTATAGCATGATGTGCCAGTTATTCCGACTGGCATTAACAGTTCTTTGCAATATGACTTTTAAAGTTTTATTCACTGCTTCAACTTGACCATTCGCCTAAGGATAGTATGAAGACGAATGTTCTTGTCGAAAACCAAGCATTGTATATAACTTAGTCATCATGCTATTTTGGAAATGACTGCCATGATGAGTCACTATCTCTTTAGGTATGCCAAACCGTGCTATGATCTGATTAAACACGAAATAAGCGGCAGTTTCTCCATCTGCCTTAACAGTAGGCATTGCCTCTGCCCACTTAGTAAAGTAGTCAACGGCAACGATGATGTAATGATGTCCTCCAGCTGAAACTGGATTACATGTCATGAAATCAACCCCGCATTTTGTAAAGGGACCTGCTGTGATGACAGGATGAAGAGGAGCCGGGTGTGCCCTCATTTTCTTAGTGAAAAACTGACACGGTCGACAGTGTTTCACTGCTTCCACACAATCTTTAAAGATCATGGGCCAAAAGTATCCGGCACGCAGTATCTTCTGAGCTGTTGCCAACCCGGAAAGATGTCCCCCACAAGCTCCACTGTGGGCATCATTTAATACTGCTTCGGCTTCTTCCCGAGTTAAGTAGCGTCATAAAATGGAATCTACCCCACGTCGATATAAAGTATCTGAGATGATAAGGTAGTTTTTCGCATGGCTTTTGAGCTTACGTCGCTCTTCTCGGGAAAAAGTGGTAGGACACCTCAAAGTCTGGAGATATATTAAGATATCTCCGTACCATGGGTCAGAGGAGGCAATGAGGAAGATATGTTCATCAGGAAATGATGTTTCTTCTTCAATGCATTCTAGGTCACTTGGAAATTCTGAGATTAATTCAGCGAACACTAGTGATTTTTTCGATTTGGCTGATTGGAATACCAAGTCGAATTCCTGTAGAATCACAATCCATTTATTGTATTTCCCGCCAATGATTCGTCGGGTGAGAACGTACTGGAAAGGATTGACTTCTGCTATCACTATAGTAGTTCGTAAAAGTATATAGTGACGAAGCCTCTGTACCGCATAGACCGCAGCAAGTGCTAACTTCTCAACGTGCGAGTATTTAACCTCAGGGGCTATCAATGCGTGAGAAAGATAGTAGACAACGTGTTCTTGGAACATATCATCTTCCTAAACCAAAAATATACCAATTGTAGTAGGAGACGCTGCCAGGTATAAAAGAAAATCTTTTGAGTAATCTGGCGGGCTCAACAAGGGTGCTGAAAGGAGTGCCTTTTTTAAAGCTTCAAAGGATGCTTGTGCAGCCTCGTCCCACACAAAGTAGGAATCTTGTTTGAGTAGCCTCATAAAACCTTTGGTAATTTTGGCGTAGTTTATGATAAATCGCCGTAAGAAATTAGACATGCCTTGCAGACTTTGAAGTTGTCGCAAGGTGCGAGGAGGAGGCAGATTTACAATCGCCTCAACTTTAAGTGGGTAAACCATTATACCATGATTAGAGACAATGAAACCTAGTAAACGTCCCGATTTGACACAGAATACACATTTATTCGGATTCAAACGGATCTTATATTTTCTGCATCTTTCAAACACTTGTCTAAGGTGATCCAGATGGTCCCGTCTCTTTCGAGATCGCGCCGGGAGATCATCCAAGTAAGGTTCTACAATGTGTTTGATATCATGAAAAGCAAAATTCATTGCTCGCTGGAAAGTAGCTCCAGCATTCTTCAAACCAAATGGCATTTTTCGATAAGCAAAGGTGCCCCACGGGAAAATGAAAGCTGTTTTATGCTGATCTTTAGGTTTGATCTCTATTTGATTGTATCCTGAAAAACCATCCATAAAAGAGAACATCTCATGTCCTGCACATGCATCTATGATTTGATCGATAAATGGTGTGGGATAGTTGTCTTTCGAACAAGCTTTGTTTAAATCCCGAAAATCAGTACAAACTCTAATAGTGCCTTTCTTTTTATCAATCGGAACGGGGTTTGAAACCCATTCCGTCATATCAATCGGATAAATGAAACCGGCTTTGAGCAACTTTTCAACCTCTGCCTTGATGGCGACTGCTTTTCTAGGGTTTACGGGACGAAGCTTTTGTCTCACAGGTTTCGCATTAGGGTATGTCATGATGACATGCTCCACAATGGTTGGGTCAATACCTGGCATCTCCTCATATGACCAGGCAAAAATGTCGTGGAATTCTTTAAACAGTTTTGTATACAGAGCTATCTTTTCTGGAGAACAGTCTGCGCCAATAAAAATATTTTCCACGACCCTAGGTTTGGTGGAAATGTTGATTGGAATTGTTCTTGAAATATTAGCCATATTCCCTTCAGCATAAACAGCTTTTGAAGTAGAAGGAGAAGATGACAAATCAACCAATCCACCGGGTCTCACAGGGAATTCTCCTTTCTCAATTCTGTCTAGATCTGGAAGTATGTAGGACCTATGATGCATATGTTCCCAAGGTTGGTCCTGGCCCATCATAACTTCTAAGATGGCTTCATCAGATGGAAAAACTATATCTAAACAATCGAACGAGTGAGTAGAATTCAGTGACCATGCTGGAGCATAGTCCATATCTGACTCGATAGAGACTGGTGGAGTCATGATATGTTCCATTGCAGCGTGTTGAGTTTCCATATAGGCCACTTCTGCAATGGAGGGAGGTACAAAAGGGTCTGATGTGGTAGGAAGGATCCAAGGATCAGTTCTTAAACCGACCGTAAATGTTTCAGTAGCGGTACCCACGTCAGAACGCATAAAAAAAATAGGGGAGGGGATGTCGAAAGTGCCTATTAACGAACCATACAACCCTGCTCCTAAACTCTCCTTAACCGGGGCAGTTTGACCAACCAAAGGAATCGTGGATTCCGAAGAAGTCTGGTGTTTTCCTTGAGTGAAAGAAAGTTGATCGACTATAACGATCCTACCTTCAAATGGGAACATGACCACTCGAAAAATTGTCGATGCTATAGCTTGCATGGCATAAGTCCAACTCCTTCCTAATAACATATTGTAATCGAGCGGAGCATCCAGAACTTCTATCTCAACAGAAACTGTCTTACCGGCCAAAGTGACATTAAATGATGGCAAAACTCCATGTGGACGAAAAGTTCTGCCATCAAATGCAGTAAGCATTGTGTTGGAAGGGACTAACTCAGGAGACCCTAGAGATTTCCAACAAGAAATAGACATTACGCAAGTCGACGCTCCCTCATCTACTACAGCTCGTCTGATGGTCATTGGACCATGAACGACCTCAATCTGGAGGGCAACGTGGTAGGGCAACCGGTATTTGACATCAGTCATGTCAAATTGCGCAGACATGTTGGAAGACTCCATACTCCCAATAGCTGCCAGAAGTGCATTTCATTGCAATGGACAACTCTGCAAGACTTCTAGAGTAGACATGGCACAAGGGGTTTGGGCTAGATCTTCAACCACATTGTAGTTGGAAGCAGCCCGTGTGTTGGGATTGTGCGATGCCCTCTTCAAGACACCTTTCGGGATCTTGGGCATTGGGTCCACAGGTATGTGGAGTGGAGCAGAGGATTCAGGAACCTCCTTATCCTTTCTCTGTGTTTTCGGGGTATAGTTCTTGGCTCTAGTTTGCAAAAGTGCATCTGAGTTAACCATATTTCTAAATGTTTGATCAACCGTGGCGTGCGAAGTGCCCCCAGTTTTGGAGGTGCCAGAAGTTGAGCCTTGCCCTTTAAGAAATGGATCTTTCAAGATGGCAGTATTTTTTTCTCTTAAGAGCTTCTGGGCTTCTTCTAGTAGAGGGCATTGGTGGGTAAGGTGGTTCTGTTTGCAAAGTTTACAAGGGAACCTAACCTTCTTTTCTTCCTTGTTACCCTCTTCGGCATTGTCTTTTTTGGGATTTTGCTGGTTCCCCTCTCCTTTCTTGCCCTTCTTTTTGTTGTTGGGCTGCCGAGGGCCCATTTGATTGTTCTGAACCTGATTAATAGATTCAGAAGTAGAAGGAGAGGTTGTGACGGAAGCAATGTCTGCAGTCGAATGTTTGACAGTTAAGGCTTGGACCTGTTTGGTCAGTGCTTCGAAGGATGCAGAATTAAATAAACCCATTATGCCGTCAGCATGGGGTCCAGGTTTGGGTCTACTCAGATCAGTATTTGATCTCGGTGCGTCAGGTATAATCTCGTACAGTAAACCAGATTGTGCGTATACAAGGTCTAACTGTTGAGTCCTTAAGATGGCTTCTTCTTCATTGGAAACTCCATATGTCACTACTTCCTTAGAAATATAAGGGAGGAGTGATTTCAGGTACCACTCAAGCAGGAACTCTGGAGGGATGTTGGCCTTTATGAGCCTTTTCCGTCTTTGCCACTCCTGAATGTGGTCAGATAAGTGAGTGGCTTTGTTTTGTCTAAAAGTAGACAAAAGTTCTGTTCCGGCATCATACCGAACAGGAAGTTGGAAATGGTTCAAAAAGATGGTTGCTAGATCCCCAAAACTAGATAAAGTAGCCGCAGGTAACTCAATGTACCATTTGGCCGCGGGACCAGTTAAGGTCCTTTGAAACAATCTCAATCTGATGGAATCCTCGTTCAACGAATTTGAAGAACACCACAAGTGAAAGGTAGTGACATGGTCACGAGGGTCTTCACCAGCTTTGCCTTCGAATTTTGGAATATCCGAAGGTAATTTGGTGGGAACTAATGGCCACGTGGCATTATGACGCACAGGATCATTTGTCAGTTTCGAAAGGTCTGGCAAATTCAAAGTTGCCAGAAAGGGTAGATGAGGCCGGTAAGATGAAGCTTGCTAAGGGGAACCACCCATAGTTTGTCCCCTGAATTGTTGGTAGGGATTGCCCCCAGCCATTTGGTGATAAGGGTTGCCCCGGCCATGTGTTGATAGGAGTTGCCACCTACCAACTGTTGATAGGGGTTTCCCCCAGTTAAATGTTGGTAGGGGTTGCCCCCAGCTATTTGTTGGTAGGGGTTTCCCCCATCCAACTGTTGTTGTTGTATGAAAGAGTTATTAAAATTTTCCCACCCATACGAGAGCGGATTAGTGCTTTGCTGGTTCGTCCACTGTGGCTGGGTGTTAGCCCCGCCATATTGCTGGTTGAAGATGTTGCCCCCTCCCCCTGAAAATAGGGAAAAAGGAACATTACTTGCAAGCATGCTACCTTGATTCAAGTTAGGGCCTACAAAGGTGTTGAAACCAGTCGAAGTTGATGTGGACGGTGCAGTCATGGTGCCCATGACTGGTATGTTTGCAGAAGCACTTGGTCCTACCATAGGTGTGGAAACCCAAGTACTAGGAATCTGATATAACGGTTGGGACGTAGAAGGTGTTGCACAATTGGCCGTACTGCTAAGTCCAATAGTAGGTGTAGGAATAGATGCCATCGTTGTAAAACTAGGCATGCTTAAAGTACTAGTGTTGAAACTGAAAGATGGAGTAGGCACAGATGTGGTTTGTGCCTGACTAGGTGTAGCAGTAAAAGAAGGATTAACTGTGCTGGTATTCATACCTAAAGTGGGAGTTTGGGGAACCCCCTGTTCACCTCCTGAGTTAGACATCAGATGATCGGGAAAGGAAAGATCTGCACTGAAAAGGGGCTGCTGGAAACCAACAGGTGACAGAAGCGGAATTCTAGTATTGGTTAAGGGAGGATTGAAAGGAGTGCTATACTCCACAGAAGTAAGATATTCCACCTCAACAGTACTAAAGTGTTGTTGATCTGTGGTACCTAGTAGTGGTTCCTCAGGAACCTCAATTTCAAGGTTTTCTGTTATAAGTATTTCTTCAAGCAATTCTATTTTAGAGGTAATTTCTGAAGAAATACCGGGGTTTACCCGCTGTCTTCTAGCTGGTTGTATAGGTTCTGTTCTAACAGGTGGAAGGTTTTGAATCCTTCTCGATCTACGAAGTTGTTGATTCTCCGTGATTATAAATATAAAATAACAAACTAGAACCTAGTGGCCACTATGACTAGGGGGCAAACAGCACACCAACTAAAAAATTCCTAAGTATACAAACCAGTCAAACAAAGGTGCCTTCCGGAGAAGAGTCTAGGATGATTAGGGCCCAGAACAGATCAACGAAGGAAGAAAGACAGTTACTCGGGGTCCACAATACAATGACTAAGGGTGCAAGCGCTGGAATCACCCAACCGCCCTCCCAAAGACCTGCACGGGGTTTCCTCCCACGTTTGTCTTAGGTATAGCAGATATACCCTCTGCTGTCACCTGTGTATGAACCTAGAAGTCTGATACTATGGATACCACAACACCGAAAATTCCTGGGGGAAAAGTCACCGGTCGAATTAGAAAGCGTGGGCAGGGTAGCTAAGCCCGAAACTCGAAAGAGTCCCCAATACGCAATCCGATCCTGGCGTATGCTCGAACAGTAAGTAGGAGGAGTATTCCCAGAAACTGATCTCGCAATGACCTACTGCATATGCTCCCAGGAAAATTTTGAGTGAGGTGGGTTTACCTATGATAGTCTCACTACGATTGTTGCGCAATGTGTGATCTTGGGTGGTTTAAGGTGATTTAAACCCAAGACCCTAACCAAAACTAGTTGGTGTAGTGTACCCTAAAAAGAAAAAGTTTCTACTTGATTTTATTAACAAATTTTAGGGCTTTTATTACGCAAAAAGGGATAGTGAGTGTGTGAGCGTGGTTATAACAAGAAAACAAAAGTGCAAATATACTCAAATCTTCCTACAACAAAACTTTTTCCCTTTTTTCATCTACTTCTTTTTCAAAACTGAAAATCTAAGCAAACTTACTTTGAACAATTTTTGTTTTCTTTCTTAAATTATATAAAATATGCTAAATTATTTTGCAATGGCAAAGACAAGTTCTATTTTAACTGAAAGTACCAAATTTTTTTTTTCTTTTTTCAATAAACGAAAAAGAACTATGCAAAAAATGGAAAGCCAAATAAAACTTTTTATGCAAAGTGTGTAAGTATGGCTAAAAGTTCCTAGGCCTATAGCTGTCGAAACCCTAACTCGAGAAAGACTTGTTCTACAGGTTTTTTACTAAGAAAAAGCCTATAAACTTGGACACCTAGTGGGAGAAAACAAAGGAGAGAAACACCAAAGGACTGACCTAAAGTGTCTAGCCCTAGCAAGACCACAAAGCCAAGTACAAGTAGACAAGCAAGCTGCCTTACTAACACAAAGAAACTGAGAGGTGAAACTAGCCTACAGCTGTTTAAAAAGCACTTGTAACCAACAGAAGACAAGGAGTCTAGGAAGAATGAAATTTGACCAAAAAGAAGACACCCTACAGGCTCTACCAAAAACCAAAACCTAAAGTAAGGGATGGGGGTAGTAGAGAACAGACAATGTCACCACAAACAGCGGACACAGGAGTATACAGGTTCGTAAACTGGCAACATGCAGTCAGGGTTAAAAAACTGAAAGTGTTCGTCACCAAACACCACCAAATCTTCCAAAAAGTCAATAAAAAGTTCCAAAAATCCCAAAGGTCAACAAGCGGTCTAAAAAAAATGGAAAAAACTTTAAGGAGAGGTTCTATGACTTGAACAACAATTAAAAACCTTATGCAATCATCAAAGGGATCCTACAGCACAGTTAGCAAATCACCACAGGGCTAAAACACAAGCAAACCAAAAATTGACTGCTTCAGGAAATGTACTCTACTGTGTAGTAGAGTAACTCGCGCCCAAACAGAAACGGGCGCTACTGTATATATGGCACAATAGCGTATGGGCGCTATTGTATCTATATCAGAGTAGCGCTCATATCTCAAAGACTTGAAAACTGACTCTGGAAGGTATCAAAAGCTAATGAAAGCAAGCAAGAAACAAGCAAGGGCTACTTATAAAGTTTCTTGACACATCAAAGAAGTCAAAAATAAACTGAGAAGACACACCAGAAAAAGGTTTCCTAAAGCCAAAAACTCTATTTCCCCAGCGAAGTCGCCAGTCTATTGGCGGATATTTCTACCCTATAGTCAGGAAACTAAAACTATCAACTTGGTTGGGGTGACAGGTAAGTGCATTAGTGCTATTACAGAGGCATTTACAAAAGAAATAGATTGTAGATTTAGGGAACACACCTTTTAACCGGAGTCTGATCCTAGCCTTGAATCGATCCGGTGTCCAGCTTCCAAATCTACTTTTCCTTCAGCAAACCTGCAACAACAATACCTTCCTCAAACATTTTGGGCAATATATAAAGCTTAAAATAAACAAAAACTATGTTTAATATTCAGCATTGACCAAAATAAATCCAACTTAAAATGCCATTTTATAACACATTCAGATTGGAACAAGGAAACACTTCAACCTTTATTTGTCAAAATTAGAATGCAGTACAAGTATACCTGATAATGAAGCAGGCTCCTGCAACTAGATTCTGGGCTCTGGCTCTGCTCTGTCTTGAATGTCTTTTGCAACAACTTCTCCAATGCCCCAAAGTTTCTCCATTAACTCATCCTCTAGCTTTTCTAGCAATAATTTCTAACCCTGCTCCTTTAACCTTCTTGGTATTTATAGGTTTAAAGAAGCAGTTTAAGTCGATGGAGGAAGTTGGGGAAGTTAAGAAACTACCATCAACTAATCCTCCTCGATGAATTAATATATTTTTTAATCATATTTTAAGATGTACGCGACTATTACTCAGTGGAGTAGCGTATAGGGCGCTACCCTAGTATTTAACAACTAGCGCTCAATTGATTTTAAATGTCGGGCGCTACTTTGATACACTGGAGTAGCATATATTTGGATATGGGCGCTACTATTATGCAGTAGAGTAGCGTATGGGCGCTAGTCTCTTTGGGTAGAGTAGCGCTCATATCTCAAAATGATATTTTTTGTGTTTTTTCCAGTAATGTCAGGAAATGGGATGAGTTGTCATGCCATCTAAGGTCAACATGCTCCTCCATCCAAGTTGTCCTTTTGTGTGATCAGAAGCTCAGGGTGATCACGGACGGAGAGGTGCAATTTGGACCTATAACAACATTCTCCTCACGGTGGGCCATGAACATGATGCATATTGATAAGAAAATGGGTTAAATATTCCTTATGCATAAAATACTTTGTTCTTTCACCTTGGGTTTCTGGAATCCATTTGAAATTATTATGTATCCACCTAATCCACCTTGTCTAGCTTTGAGTCTTCCGTTCTCTCCCAATATGATAGTCAACACAGGATTTTCTTTCGACGTCATCCATGTATTCAACAAATTTGTCTATTGACATTTTAGGCATTAGAATTCTCCATTAGTTGATTACTTGAAGCTTATGTACAGAGGCATTGTAGAGAATCTTAGTTCCACGAGGAGGACACCACCTGTAAGACTCTTTGTATTTGTAAATCAATTTTTGTTATATATTGAAATGTAATTTTATTTTGCACATTTGTTGATATTTCAAATTTTGAAACATAATATAGATAATTATTGTTTTGTTTACAAACATAGAAATGCGCAACCCTCCTTGACATCAGTAAGCAACCCCAAGGTTGATAAATACAAAAAGACAAAATATGATTCTCAGAAATGCATTTTGAAGTGGCAACCATAGCAAATCCATGCAACATTCTTTCTTTGAATCTAGAGTGTGAGATTCTGGTTATTAACTGATACCTTTGGTAGTCCTCTTTTACGTTGCTCTTTCTTATCATTATTTTCTTCAATATTATTATCATAAAGCCATCGTAGCAAAAATATATTTATGGCCTCATGTGGCTTGGCTTTAAAATCCTTTCTCTACTAATAGAAAACATAGAATTGTCTTAAAGATATTAACTTTATTTTAATATTTAGTCCATGATCCATGTCACTGTATATATTGAGACTCAAATAAAGGCAAGCAGAATGACCCAATTAAGTAGGAGAAAATGAATCCCAAGTACTTCTGAGTATACATTTTTCCCATTGAACAACCTTGTTTTAGACAATACTTCGAATGAATGTTTTTTTTTTCTTCCTGTTGTCATATATTGGAGTTGAATTTGAAATTTTTAGTATACATTGTTCTAGTTCAATGCATAATTTATCTAAAACACTCGCTGAGTCTACATGTGCAACCTCTATTTCCATGCCATGTCATGAACATTGTTGCAGGCAGCTCTTGTTTTAAACTAGAAAATGTATAATTTGCTTTGTTTAGTTGACTAGAGTACTACTTTTGAAATGTAGAAATTAAGGTACTTCTCACAACACTTCTTGTTGTCGCTACAACACCCACCGCAAATTTTGAAGAAATATTGGGGCCCCTCCTTTAATTTTGAGAAAAGGTTTGCCTAGAAGTCTAAGGCCATCGAGAGTCTTTTTCTTTCTTAGTCTTTCTAAATATAGGCCCTTTTACTTGCTCCCTTTAAAGTTCATTTTCACTTTTTGGTTAAGTGAAACTCAAATTTTCTTAGCCGCAACGGCTGAAGCTTTAAGATAACTTTTCCGAAACAACAGGAGATCTAGGCCAACCTTACCGAAGCAATGAAAAAAGACCAAGCCAAACATCGGCGGAAAAGCTCATCTAAACTCTTCCGAAACAGTGGAATTATTCACGTAACTTTTCTGCAGTGACTAAAGCCTTCTCAACTAAGCAAACGATGGAAGAACTCGCCAAAGTCTTCTGAAACGGCGCGGAATGTCATATAACCTGGATGCTACGGCGGACAAAAAGGAATAGTTTGAAATTTCGAAAAAACTCGGCTAAATTTCCCACAACTGCAGAGTATCTTGGCCAACTCTTTTGGAACGGCAAATAAACTCAATTAAGCTTTCTGTTTCGCACCTTCGCTCTTTCCTTTTGTGGATGAAATCTGATAACTCTCCCACGATGACGACAAATCTCATATAAAATTTCCACAATGGTCGGAAAAGTTATCCAAGTTTCTCCGATTTTGGCGGTCATACTTAATGTCGAATGTGCCGATTTGACCCCATCCGTATGCCTATTAACCCCGTTTAAATTTTCACAACCACTCTATCAATGGCTCGCACATGTCCAAAAGATATATATAGGGTTCAAACCCCGTTAAATTTTATTTTTTCAATTGACTAAAGGCTCGCTTCCATTTCTGTTTGAAGACTGTGTACTCTTATTCCCAGTTCATCACTTCCCCAAGTATTGTTACCACCTTCAAACCACATGGAATTTACCAGGTTGGTACTCGTCAAAACCTCATTAATTGAAATGGTTATTTCTCTGTCTTTCAAGATTAAAAGGTCCATGGTCATAGTTTTTGTTATCCAAGCTATTTGGACTTTGCGTTTTATTTTTTCTTTGATCCTATGTTCAGCCGAAACTAGAACCATGCTCCTATCTTGCTAAAACATAGTCGAGCCTAACTTCGTAGAGGTTCATCGTTTCCCAGGACGAAATCATTTACCACATAATTTATTAGCAGGTCCTGCGATACACCATTGTTTGGTTTTTAGTTATCAACAACATAATAGGATTGAACCCAGTCTCGTTCGCCATTACGAGGAGAACGGTGATGACCTTGCCCTACATATGAAGTTCTATGCCTTGGATATACTATGTAATGGGTATTACCATGTTGATTCTCATGCCATAAATGTCACTTTGATATTAAGGGAATGCATTTCATGGTTGCAATATAACAGCCTATGGAAATGATCAGGTTCAAATGAATTGCGCAGGATTATTCAATGACATATGTAATTAATGTTTTAAGAAAAAAAATTGAAATTGAAAAGCCATAACAATTTGAAATTTGAAACAAATAGATTCAGAAGGATGCTAGTTTGGATTGTCGACATTGCGTCATGTCTCCTTATATCTACCAGTGCCTGATTATTGAATAGGATTTCAAAATGACTAAAGGTGGAAAGAGAAAGTCAAAGGCAACTGACGACAACGTAAGGGTGGAAACTCCATTCCAAGATACTAAGTGCAACATAGGCATGCCCCCAGATGTAAACTGGGGAGACGTATACTGCATGATATGGGACCAGAACTTCCCTGAAGCTCTTCTTGAAGAAGAATGTCTATACTGGAACATCAGAAAATTCTGTATATCCAAAGCAGCCACACGTCCATAGCTCTTCCCATGCTCAGAAGTAATTGGGTGGATTCTGCGGCATGCGAATGCTGAGACAAGAGTTCTTTCGGATAGAAAAGGAAAAGCTTTCGCATCATTTCACCCATCCTACATATCAACAGGTTATAAGTTACACAAGTACCAGTAGTGGCTTGATGATGAATGGCTGGGAGAGATCAAGATGGTTAATATTGAGATGGCTAGGAAGCTGCTAATCATGGGAAAATAGATCAGGAAAACAGATAGTGAGGAGTACCAAGTTCTGAACCTAAGGCCCCCTTTCAGATTGATCCCTCTCATGCTGAGCAGAATCTTTGGGAGGTCCGATGGGATGATGTTTATGCTCCAATGGGTCCCCATCATCCACTATATGGCATTTTAAGGAACAATTTTTCACTGGGCTGATATCCTCTCAGGCAGCTTGTCATCTGCCATAATTGTTGCACAAGAAGGATTAGTGGAGAAAAGGGCGGAATGTTATATGGCATCCTACTTGATAGATTGTATTGTGGCAAAGTGTTCTTTTCCAAAGTTAGGATGCATTTGGAACTCAGTCGATACCTCGGTATTCATTGCTTACAAAATCTTTTGGGCTCAGAATTACAAAAGGCATTACAAACTCATTTGTGAAGAGTTTATCATACCTCTATACGAATTAATGTTCAATGAGGAACCCAACTGCCTATCTGAGAACACCATGGAAGTCCTGGAGAACTATGTTTTTTTCTATTTTTCATCAGAAGGCACCTACATAAGAATATACAGAGGCTCTAAATCCTCGTATATCCTACCCACGTATGCTATTGACTATGTAATCCAGAAAGAGGCAGTAAGACAAGCTTTTATTGATGGACTTGTTAGCACCTTGTGCAAAGCAAAGAAGGAATATTTCCCGCCTTTACCCTTTTTTATTGGGGCTTACAAGTTTTCAAAAATTGTGACAGCGGAAGATTTGTCACCGAGCTGAAGAGTTTCCATTTTGGGGAAAAGATTTTTCACAGGAACGATCGACGAGGCAAAGCTGCACAACATTGCAAAGAGATTTCTTCTCCTTTTGAATACGCTAACTATTATGATGAAGATGAGGAAGTATACAGGGGGATTAGCAATATGAATGAGCTGCGGATTTGCCAACTTAGAAAAGGAGCCAGTTTGTGCTCTAATATGGTGGAGGAAGTAGAACAACAACAAGAAAATGGCACCTCGGGAACTGTTGGAGCTCTCTCTGGAGAAGAACAAAAGCTCAAGGAACAAGCCGAGAGGATCCAAGTGCAAACTGAGAGAAGAACCAATAAAGCAAAAGAGGATAAAATTCGAGAAGAAGAAACCTTAAGATCCCAAGAAGCTGAAGATGAAGCTCAAAGAATTCAAGAAGAAGAAAAGACCAGATTGGAGGGAATTACCAAACAGGAAGAAGATGACAGATTGAGAAGTGAACAGGAAGAAGAAGCACGAAGAAAAGCAGAAGAAGAAAAAGGATCCAAAGAGGATGCTAACCCAAAGGGTCCAAGAACACAAGACTTGGATACAAATCTCCCCGGAGGAGACCTTCCACTCGTTCCTTTTACACCATCAAAGGGTAGTACAGTATCCCAATGGGAAAGGTTCACCTAAAACAAAAAGATAAAATCGGTTGTCAAAGAAACAGTGACTAGGATGAAGAGACCCTTTCAACTGGATATTGTCACCAGACATGAAACCACAGTCATGCAAGGTACCCAACATGCGCACAAACTCATGGCATCTATTTTTGTGGCCTCTGTTCTAGCAACCACCAACAATGTCAACATGTTAGGAGATGAGATAGACTTAGCAAAGAGTAAAGCTCGCCAATTGTAGGAAACTCTGGTCAAAGAACAAAATTATTCAAATTTGATGGTTGAGAAATATCACCCTTGTGTTGGAAAAGGAAGGACTTCACAAGGGATTCCATCATTTAGAAGCAGAAAAGAGAGCTTTGATGTACAAATAAGGTCTCTGGAAACAAAGAAGGGAACTCTTGAAAGTTGCAACCTACAGTTGGAGTCCGAGAAGTTTGATACAGTCCAATAGATTGATAACCTAAAAGAGAATATTGAAAAGTTGGAAGAAAGAGAAGAATTGCTAGAACAACAATTAGAACTCACAACCAGCAAGGTTGGCGATCTCGGTCCCTTTCATGAGCAGGCTTGTGAAATTATGAAGAGGATACACGGGATTCAAGAACTCGTGATGGAGGAAGTTTGCAAGTTGAAAGAGGTGGCGGCCAGAATTAAAGAAATAAATGCTGAAGCCACTATGTATAGGAGAAAATATGTACGCATAAGTGAGGACATTAAGAAGCAAATGGAATGGAGAGAAGGGAAGTTTGGATTCCCAAAAAAATGCCCTCTCAAGTCCATTTCTGTGTTCAAAGCAGACATCCGCCTCTTGGGGTTTTGTCAGAATTATGGAGTAAAGTTGAATGAGGTGGCTATGATTACAATTGAACAGTGTTGGAGCTTGTATTCTAAAATACGAACCACCCAAGAGAATTTCCAGGTGAAAATACCCCAAAATTTAGAAGAGTTTCTGGAAAAATCCCAATGTTTGTCTGAACTGAAGGATTGGTTGAGTGCTGAAATGGATTACGTAAGGAAGGTAGACATTTTGATCACTGAAGACCTTCACCATTGGATTGGCCAGGCTACTATTCACGCACATCTCCTGGGTGAAAGTCTCCAAGCTACATCAACATAAGTCATTAATATTGAAGAAGAGTTAGCCAAGCATGAGGTTTCTCTGAAAACCATGCTCCCTCTTGATGCAAACAATATCATAAAGGAAACCAGTCTCTAGGTGAAACATATAGCACAAGCAGATGGAGTACTAGAAGCATGAACACGTCAAGTACCAACAAGAGAAGTAGAGGTATCAGTTTCGGTGGAATCTCTAGCAGTAGCAGTAACACGAGTTCCAACAAGAATACCAGCTATAGCAGAAGTGCCCAAATCAGCAAAGGCGTCAGCTCAGACATGACCCACCTTTTGTTTATTTTTTATCTATAGCCAACGTGGCTTTCTTTGGCCTATGTATATTTTAATTGTTAAAGGGATATTTGGACCTCCGTCAAGCCCATTTCGAATATTTTTGGGTTTTATTTTTTTTGTAATTTGAACACTACAAGACAAATTAAAGGAATTTGGACAGTTAGGGTATAGGTGGCGGCTTTTGGAGTATTTTATAAAGCTATATATAGCTGATTATAGGAGAATAGAAAGACTTTTGGCAACTGGAAAAGACTTTCTTCTTATGTATGAGAACTACTTCAACTACATGAATCGAGAAACTATTTTGGCATGTGAAAGCTGGTGCATTATTTTGCTTTCAGTTGAGATGGATGATCGCCGAACTATTTTTTCATTTTCCATATATATTCAGTGAGATCTTTCCTATCTGTTATGAATTAATTCTATGTTGTGAATGATCATTCTATGCTGTGAATGATCTTTCCTTATGAGTAACGGAATATTTTAATAAAATCAGAGCTATCTTTGATACTATTTACGTTTTGCTGAAAATGCATCTTTATTGTTGAATGGTTATCCATTCGATTATTTCAGTGTCTCTTTCAGTCTTATTACTCATTCTTTAAATTCTGCTCCTTGCAAGGATACGTTAATTTAGGTTAAAGTAGCTCAGAACAGATTTGTTTTATCACATGCACTTAATTTAGGGCACTTGCATATCATATTTTAATATAAAACACATAAACGGTGGATCGGGCCACAACTGGTGAAAGTTAAACAAATCTCTAAATCTTAAACGGTAGCCAAAACCGTTAACTGGATGGATTTCCCACACCAAACGATGAGCGATCAGATTGGGCTTGCTTATCGGAGAGAATCCCTTACTGTTTGATGCTCCGATCTTTGAGGCATCAACAGTTTTTGGCGCTAGAAGGAGGGCCACCAGTGCATGGCTGGCAGAAGAGATCCTTTTGTTAGAACATTTTCGACTGAAGACCCATCCGCAATAGCTATCCTAGACATTTCAGATCTGGAATCAATAAATCAAGAAAATCTTAATTCCTAGACAGAATAGCAAGAAACATTATATGCTGTCCCTTTTGAAGAAGTAAATAATTTCAGAAAACATAATAGTTCTTACGTTAGAAGTTTAGGTGGACTAACCATAGTTCCCTTACTTCCCAGAATAAGATCTCCTAGAAAAAACCCTCAATGCACCAAGGATTTTGTTCTAGTTCAGAGTCTAGAAGAATTGTTGGATCTATCTCTAGAAGAAATCACTGAACCTTTTGATGAAGTGAGACCCGAAACTCGCACAAATCAAGAACCACTGCACACTCCAAAGCATACTCCTCATAATTCACCACCACATACACCACCGCGTTCTCCACCAAGAGTCATGGCCGTGCCTGCATGGAGAGTGAGAGGAGCATTAAACGTAGTTGGTACATTCCATGACTTGCCTAAAAACCCAGAAAAGGTTTTTCCTAAGTATGACCCTGGAAAAGGGATTTCTATTGAATATCACCTTAAAAGTTTCTATCTAGCTTTGAATCTTCTTAATGTGGAACATGAAGATGTGGTCTGTCACCTTTTTCCTTACACTTTTGAACCCAAAGTATCTTCCTTGTACTTTAGCCTGCAAGCTAATTCGATAATGAGTTGGGAAGATTTTGAGAAATGTTTTCTAAAAATGTACGGAAATCAGAAGACTATAGATACTATTATGAAAGAGTTGCTATCTATGAGGATGGAAAAGAATGAGAAGGTTCAAGAGTTTAACCAAAGATTCACAACATTGTTGAATAACTTTAGTGATGCAACAAAGCCCGCTGAGGAATGTTTAGTAGAATATTATACAACAACTCTTAAACCCCCATTAGCGATGTTTGTCAAAAGAACTAAGAAGGTTACTGTTATCACCTAACTTGTAGTTACCCCTATGGATGGATCCAGTCATGGATGGCAATAGGGAAGGGCAACTCAAAAGGTGCAACCACGATCACCTCGACCTCCAATATGTATGGTTGTCACGCCAGTCGAGGCAACCTTCGCTTTATGTTATCTAGCCCAGACAACAAAGGGGGAGACCCGATCTACTCCCGACAGGAGAGATCAAAACCAAGACACCAAATCAGGGTATTTCTAGTTGAAGTTAGGTGTATGGTTTATCCTAGACCTAAGGATGAAGTCACAAGCCAAGTGAGGGGTTTAATAGGTATAGCTTTGGTTCATAGTTGAAGTGAAAGTGACTTACAATGTTTAAAGTGAGATCTAGGGCTAGTGTACTAGGTCAATGTCAAAGATCCACTGCCTTGGGAACCGTGTCCAATGCAGGGTTGTTTAGGGGTCAGATTGGGGCTAACTAGTACATGAGACAATCTTGACTATGGTTCATGATGTCTTCAAAGGTATAGTTCACCATGCAAAAGTCAAACCACAAGTCAATCCAACAATCTAGGAGAGTTGGGTTGTCTTGGAGATAAACCAGTGCCTTGGGAATTGGGAAGTGGAGTCAAAGTAGGGTTGACTTATGGTTTAGGACTCCTACAACATGAGATAAGTGGACAGTATAGGTCTTGATGTTTAAATGTGTCTAGATCTAGGTTTGACCCAAGTGGACCATAATCCCTTAAAACAAGGAATGCAGTCCCCAAGGCAAGATTTGGCAAAGTGACAGTCTAGACCTAGGTTTTGAATTGTTCCGGTTTTAGATCTCCAAAAATCTCAAGTACCCAGTTCCTCGAAGTGAGTGAACTCACTTCTCCAAGGTGGTGCGACTTTCCCTAAGGAGGCTTCAATCAGGGTTTAGGTGGGTCAAATCATGTCGGATGGCATCCAAATTTTAGATCCGGGTAGATCAGTCAAGTAGGGGTATGGATCTATAATTTCGTGGCAATCCACCGGTTAGATCTTTGTAGATCTGAGTTTAAGTATTCCAAGTGGTCCAAAATGGGGATTAAATCCCTTAAAATGTGGAATGGGGCCCACAAGGTGAATTTCAGGAAAGGGACAACCTGGGTGTATGTTATTTGATGTGTAGATGTCAAATCAAGTGGAATCTCAAACACCCATGTACTAGATCTAGGTCAACTTGCTCAAATGGTGAAGTGCGCCTTCCTTGGGAGAAGCTAAGTTGGCTTGGGAGAGGGGTCAAACGGAAGCCAATCCTCACCAAACTATAGATCCGGGATGCCGTGGATGCTATAGAGGTGGGTTTTCAATATCATGCCCAACAACCCACTAGATCTCAGTAGATCTAAGAAAATGCAAAATTGCGGTTTTAATTAATTAGGGTTTTAAGTGTTTTTGACAATTGGATAGACTATGGAGATAGAACTTACCTTGAGATCATACCTGAATGATGTGGTTGAGATGCCTTGATGTTGAGGAAGATTCCCGCAGAGATCAAATGAGAGATTGTTGATTTGCTTGCCAATTTGATGCCCTAGTCCACAAGTGCGCCTTCCTCTACCTGTCAAACCAAGGAATAAAATTCAATTAGTAAGATCAAGTATGGAAGAAATACAAGAGAAATGCAAATAGTAACATGAAATAGAAGGTCCTGGGACAGTAATACTCCCTGTTACCAACGAAGAGCTCCAAAGAAGAAGTAGGGAGAGTCTTCCCCTACCAATACTTCCTCCTCCAAGCAAATCGGCCTCCACCTGTAGATGCAAAATCGTGGTACAAAAGATATGGCAAACAAGATCTCCAATAACTCAGTGCAAAGGAAGAACCAACGAACGAACACCAAAAACATTCACCACAACATTGGAGATAGATGCAATAATAATTTTCTATTCCAATAATCCAGAGCCAAAAGTCCCTTTACAATGAGAGGCTCTCTCCTTTAAATAGGAAGGAGAGGCATCAAAACCCTAACCACTTTTTGAATGAGTGGCTAAGATTAAAAGATACAAATGTCTAATCAATGGTTGAGATGAGCTCAACAACATAATACATGGATCACACATAAAATATAACATAAGTGGACAAAGTCGCCCTAGGAGAGGGGAATCCCACCAAATCATGATGACAAAATATCATAAGAGGCTCATGGTGGGTCCAAGGGGTAATTTTATCCCTCCTTGGTCAATCCCCATGGCACAATAACCAATACATAATCATAAAAGTACCAAATCGTGCCTCCAAGGTGAAGTCGTGGTCCTCCAAGGTGAAGTCGTGGTCCTCAAAGACCTCAAAAAATCCACAGAAAGTGCCATAAGTGATGGATGCGGTCCCCGATGAAGCTGAAACTGCAGGAAGAGGTGTGGAAGGTCCCGATCTATCATCACTGATCATCCCATGCCATAACTTTGCCTCAGTAGCCCAAATCGATTTCCTCAATAGCCATTTCTACCAATCCTGAAATGCCTCGGGAAACGTGAAACTGCCCAAACTGCCTCCTGGAGTGATGGCGCTGTCAAGGTGAGGGTGCCAATGTGTCCGGGAGGGGGGTAATATGGTAAAAACAAGTGGCTGGACCACCCCCTCCATCATCAGCGCCCTAGGTCATCCGGATAAAAGTCATCTCTGCTCCGACAGGGCCTCCAATAGACCAAAACTGCACTAGGACAGCCTACTGAGGCTAAATCATCACTGTAAGTGCCCGGAACTGAAAACAAACTGTCCCATTGGACTTAGAAGGTCCAAATCCATCCAAGATGTGTACTCATACACCATATGAATCTCTGCATGATCAAAATAAATATCCAATGTACCGGAACAAGGCCAATAATAATGATCTGTAAATGACCAAACACTGCTGTATCCCAAGAATCATCATCATAACCCTGTAGCTGCTGCATAGAATCATCCTGTATGTGTACATGGACCATATATCATCTATCCATATCATCATAAGGTCCAGCATCTCATGTTCCATGGTCCTCCATGGTCAAACTAGGTCTAACCAAGACCAAATACAACTCAGACTATCATCCATAGCTGCTGCAAGGTGTCAAGGTTAATACATGCTTTACAATTTATTCAAATAGCTTCTATAACACAGAGTAATCATGACTGGCGATCTAAATCCAAATATATAGTGTCGTTAGTTATTATTATTACTCAGACTTATACTTTCAGGACCATACTCACTTCATAGTTGTGATCAATTTGCTAGTGAAGGCTGAAGGCTGAAATAAATGGCTAGGCTAAGGGATGACTTGACTAACTTGACTTTGTGACACTTTGGCAAGGGAAAGGGAATACACACTATAGTATATACTAAATGAGCAATAACACAGGGAATGGCGGTGTCTCACAAATGGATGAGTTGTTTAAAGAGGGTTTATTCACCTTCACAGATGCGCAAAATCCATAATACAACCAAGGCCAGCTATTGTTTAGATATAACATTTAAGTTCCATTGCTTTTTGGGCCTGAGGTTTCCATAGCCTTGATCTATGTGTGTTTACAAACACATTGCATAGATTTACATTTATTTTTAGGCTTTCTGCTGCAGGTGTGTTTTTAAGGCACTTGTTTACCTGAGCACTTCTAGGTGTGTCATGGACAACTTGTTTACCTAGGTATTTATTTTTCCAAAAGATATAACATTTTATTTTTCATGGCCATTTTCATTTGGCATTTCTTTCATATACAAGATATAGCATTTGATTTTTCAAGATTTTGTATTGATGGCAGCACTAAAAGTTTCAGGTTTAGCCAACACAACTTTAGTGACTAGGGGGAATTCTCATGGAACTCCAACTCACCATAGGTAAGTTTTGTCACCAACTCAGAGCCGAGACACAATAAACAGGGAAGCTCATCCAATACAGAGGCTACAGTGGGGAAAGGTCCTCCATGTCACTAGTCAAGTAGCAAATCAGGGTGATAATCTAAAAGGTAGGCCATGGATGGATGAAGACAATGAAAAGATGAAGCCAACACTAGCAAGCCATAGTATGGTGTAATGATCACCTCTATTCTCCCTAAGGAGGGTATGTACCAATGAGTATGAATAGTGAACTTCTAAGTCTGAGTAGGGACAGTAACATATATATAATAGGTCAACCAGGTCCAAATATCTATATGATCGCCAGATCATGACACTAGGTGCTAAGACATGCTATAAGAATAAGTATAAAAGCAATCTAACCATAACACAATAGTATACCTGCTGAGTCATATACCTGAAAGCTCATCAACCTGTACCATCACCTGTCCTCTGAGATTGCTGCTGTAACTCTGGGCACTAGTGTCTGCTCTGTACCAATGGCATAATGGCTATATCGGGCATCTCTCTGAGTGTCCTGAAACTCAGTCATGGCATGGGGAATATAACTGCTGTCCACAATCTGATAGTGATCCAATATAAATGCTCATCTCGGCATCTCAAATGCAAGGGAACTGGCTGAATAGTGTACTGGAATGAGAAAAATAATGTATGGTAGCCCGGCTACTATATATGTGATAACATCTGGCTCCGGCTGGGACAAGTGCTCTGCTGAAATGAGCGCTTGAGAACCTCAGAATCTCTGGTCCTCGAACTCTGCTACTCGAATCCACGATCCAGCACTCTACCATTTTATTTCCAGCTTTTATTGCTGCAACCTATTTTCTGCATTCACAAACATCTAAAGAAAATACCTCATGCCGCATGTGTGGGAAAAATAATAAAATCAACTGAAATAAAATCTACTCTATGTCAGAAATATAAATGCATAAAATATAAATGCAGAAAGTAAATTAACATAATTTGCAAAATTTGAGTTTTATTGTGCAGGAAAAGAAAAAGTGACAGGTACTCAGTTAAACTAGGAGCTTACAAAAGGAGCTTAGAGACTAAAAAGGTGCCAGACTCAATGGCTGAAAAGACTAACTACTGCCTAAGTAGGCTTATTTGGTTTCCTACCTACCCTACTCTACCAGGCAATGCAAGCGGAGAAATCCCAACTATGTGGGATCAGGGATGTGATCCCTTAAGTCCCTCTGATGGACAGGATATAAGATACGTCGTCCACTACTAGTGGTCAGAAAGCACATGCCATCAATGCATCGCTCTACTGTGAAAGGTCCAACCCATATGTTATCAGCTTGTCCCGATCTTATATGCAATAAATGGTTGGGAATGATGACTTGACTTCCTGTATGAAAATTATTTCTATTGACTGACTCAGGAATAACTCCAATGTTACGAATAGGTATGGGATGGATTTCAGCAGGGTTTTGCGGTTGAGGTGTGACAATCCTCGAGTTTCTTCTAGAAGGAACTGCCTCCATTCTGGGTGGACCACCATCTAAAGAAATAGCAACTGTGCCAACAAGGATTTCCCTAACTTCCCTTCTTGTTTCTTGGATTTCCTCATTTGGATCTTCCCCATGGGGAGACACAATTCTTTTAACAACCTCACCTACAGTCAAGAAGTCTCTATGTTCTTCCAAGGGAAGTGGCTCTTCAGATATGACAGTGTTATGACTAGAACCTTCCCCTGAAGGAACAGGTACAACCATGTTTTCCAGTCTGGGAGAAACTGACTCAGAATGAAATGTAGAGGAAGTAGGAATGTGAGAAAGATCATGAGTATGATGACTGGATGACTCAGATGGTAGGAGGAAACTAGGGATATGCGGATATGTAGATAAAGCATGGCTTTGAGGCTCTGAAGGAGTTTGAAAAATAGCAAAGTTACTTAGATTATAGTCTCCTTCAGGAGCATCATTAATCAGGGCATCCTCTTCCCAACTTAGAGAGTTATCATGGACTTGAAAAAGATTACCGTCTTCTAGAGATAGATGAGATAAAGAATCTTCTGTATCGGAATAATAAGTGGCTTCAGGCTCTTCATTTGTTTCAACCCTAGTAGATGTTGCAAGATTGTTTTCCCATGGGTAAATAGGTGCAAGCCCTTGGCTTTCTCTCTCTCTATTGTGATCGGTCAAGGCAAACCACTCCCTAACAGTGAAAGGAATTCTTTCTCCCCTCCTAATATCATCAAACTCATCTTCATGTATTGGGTTTTCAATGTTCTCCTCATTGTGTGTTTGCTCATGAAGGTTTTCTATTGGGGGAATTTGTTCCATGCTTTGATCATCAAGCAAACTCTCATCTCTTCCTAGAGTTCTTATGCCATCCTCAACCCCTTCAAGTGTGTGATTTTCTATAGCAGGTTCTTGAATGGTTTCATTGTTTTGTTCGTGATCTTGGGGTTGATTTTCATGTCCTATCAATTCATCTATTCCCTCAACAACATCATTTCTAATTATTTCAATCATTTGCTTGTCTTCCCAAAAAGAATCAGAATCTTCCATGACCATACACATATTTTGATCAACTTCATACAATTCATCCTCATCTTCAACAAGGTTAGTTTTGGCATTATTTAATAATTCATCCCCGTATGTGTTTTTTAACCCTTCATCAAAAGATTCAACATGCTCATTATAACAAGGCTCTCTGTTAACCCGAATCAAAGCTCCATCAGGGTTGGGAACACAAATAAATGATAAATCCATCATAAGGTATCTACCTAGGCCAGCCGCCCATTTTCTAGATAAAAGCATTCCATATGCTGGGGGTAAGTCAATGACAACTACATCCATCATAGTAGAAATGTCTGAACATGCGAAAAGATCAGCTCTAAGGTTTTTGATCAAACCATAAGATGGCACTCGTCGGGAATCTATACCACAGACATTTCCATAAGGTCTAGTCACTTCAAGTCCCATCTCCTTCATAACTTGTAAAGGCATAACATTCATCGCTGCTCCAGAATCCAACATACAATTATGAAGGAGCATGTTTTGAATGTGCAAGGTAAGGTAAAAGGGGGAGTGACCACCACTTTTTCTTTCATAAATGGCTGAGTGGATGTTTATTGGTGGATCCTTCTCTGTTTCACTAGGTTGTGTTCCACTAAGCTTTTGGATGTGACATGACTCTAGGACCGGTTCGGGAGTTTTCTCTTGGCCAATACCGTTGAAAAATTCCTCTACTTGGCATTTAACAGAGGGCACCTTCATTAGCTCAGTGACAGGGATATTACACATTATCTTGCTTAGTTCTTTCTTCATATCAATCTTAAGATCATAATCATCTATGGCAAGATCTTCTTCTTCCTTTTTATCCTCATCAATCTTTTTATGTTTGTCAAGGAAAGAAGGTTGGGAGGTGGTTCCTCGTTTGTAGATTTGATACTTTGGTTGCTCTTTAGGTTTTGGGAGTTCTAAGGCACAACATGTGGAGCTAGGCTCTTCAATAATGTCATCTTCTTGCTCCCATGACTCTTCTTCTAAAAGGATTCTTCCAAAGTCTTCATCATAAGATAAGTCATTTATAAAGTTGATGTTTTCTGGTTGGTCATCATGGTCAATGGTGTCAGAGGGTATTTCTTCTTCTTCATCACACCAATTGACTTCTTTCTTTTCCGAATTTTCTGGGTACTCAGGTCGTCGTCTATCCCTATCCCCATCCGGCCTTCTATTATTATTCCAATAAGGTTTAGGGCCATAAGGATTCCTATGTCTCTCCGGGTCATTCAAACTTGCCACATTCTTAGTTAAGACAGTTAATTGTTTCATCATTTCTTGCATGACTTCTAAAGTGTCCTTGGATTCCTTTGGCACACTCACAGGTTCCTTTGGTTTTCGGAGTCTAGGGTCAGATCTGGAAGTGGATGGGGTAAATTGATCGAAAAAGTTTTGTTTCCCCATGGATGCTACATTTTGCTCAGCCATTTTAGCATTTGATTGAGCGGTCTTTAAGTCATTTGGGTTTTTATCCTTTAGCTGATAACCAACCCATCCCTCAAAGGCATTCAAGTAGTGAATGACAACTGCTTGATCTTTTGGTCTAATCTCTTCAGGGATAACAGCTACAGTCTTGTCAAATCTTATATTAAACTCATGGACTGTTTCATTTTCTCTTTTCTTGATATCAAAAAGTTGGTGTAAGAGAAATTTCCCATCTAACTTTCGGGACCACTCACTGTTTAGTTTGTTGACAAAGTTGTCATACCCATCAATGGATGAAGCAGGTAACCTATCAAACCACTTCCTAACATCTCCTTCCAAGGATGCCAGGAGACCCCTCATGAAAACATCTTCCTCAGATGCTCCATATGCTTCCATGTGTTCCCAAACTTTATCAATGTGGTCTTCAATTGATATAGCGGATACTCCATCAAATCTGGGAACCTTTTCAAAATACTTTTCAGGCATGTCATGGGGTGCACCCTGGATTTGGGAAAAGTCTAAAGGAGATGGTTTTGCTTTTCTTCCAAAAATCCTAGGAGCCTGTGGTGGAGGAACATTCTGGTTTCCCGGGTTTTTTCCGGCCATTGGACTTAGTAAGTTTGTGTTTAAGTTTGAACTAGGAGATGAGGGAGGAACCGACTTGATCAAAGGGGATCCTAAAGTTCTGTTTGGAGAATCATTAACCAATTTCCAAAGGAAGTTTGATGGTTGTGCTTTAGGATCTCTTTTACGATAGGTGATTGGGGTTCCTTCAACTTGATCTAAGTTTACTTTACTTCTTGTGTTGTAAGGATGTAAATGAGCTCGCTCCTCAGCGGAGTCACGATTGGGAGTCGCCAGGTAGATTTAACTCTTCTACCGATATATGTGTCGTTTGTATATGCGGGAAGGACTAGGGCAAGCTATTGCCTCCCCGGCAACGGCGCCAAAATGTTAGGCAAAGAGAAGGGGAGGAGAGCTTTAAAATAATATATCGAACCAGGGTAAGCCTATGCCTTCCCCGGCAACGGCGCCAAAATGTTATCACCTAACTTGTAGTTACCCCTATGGATGGATCCAGTCATGGATGGCAATAGGGAAGGGCAACTCAAAAGGTGCAACCACGATCACCTCGACCTCCAATATGTATGGTTGTCGCGCCAGTCGAGGCAACCTTCGCTTTATGTTATCTAGCCCAGACAACAAAGGGGGAGACCCGATCTACTCCCGACAGGAGAGATCAAAACCAAGACACCAAATCAGGGTATTTCTAGTTGAAGTTAGGTGTATGGTTTATCCTAGACCTAAGGATGAAGTCACAAGCCAAGTGAGGGGTTTAATAGGTATAGCTTTGGTTCATAGTTGAAGTGAAAGTGACTTACAATGTTTAAAGTGAGATCTAGGGCTAGTGTACTAGGTCAATGTCAAAGATCCACTGCCTTGGGAACCGTGTCCAATGCAGGGTTGTTTAGGGGTCAGATTGGGGCTAACTAGTACATGAGACAATCTTGACTATGGTTCATGATGTCTTCAAAGGTATAGTTCACCATGCAAAAGTCAAACCACAAGTCAATCCAACAATCTAGGAGAGTTGGGTTGTCTTGGAGATAAACCAGTGCCTTGGGAATTGGGAAGTGGAGTCAAAGTAGGGTTGACTTATGGTTTAGGACTCCTACAACATGAGATAAGTGGACAGTATAGGTCTTGATGTTTAAATGTGTCTAGATCTAGGTTTGACCCAAGTGGACCATAATCCCTTAAAACAAGGAATGCAGTCCCCAAGGCAAGATTTGGCAAAGTGACAGTCTAGACCTAGGTTTTGAATTGTTCCGGTTTTAGATCTCCAAAAATCTCAAGTACCCAGTTCCTCGAAGTGAGTGAACTCACTTCTCCAAGGTGGTGCGACTTTCCCTAAGGAGGCTTCAATCAGGGTTTAGGTGGGTCAAATCATGTCGGATGGCATCCAAATTTTAGATCCGGGTAGATCAGTCAAGTAGGGGTATGGATCTATAATTTCGTGGCAATCCACCGGTTAGATCTTTGTAGATCTGAGTTTAAGTATTCCAAGTGGTCCAAAATGGGGATTAAATCCCTTAAAATGTGGAATGGGGCCCACAAGGTGAATTTCAGGAAAGGGACAACCTGGGTGTATGTTATTTGATGTGTAGATGTCAAATCAAGTGGAATCTCAAACACCCATGTACTAGATCTAGGTCAACTTGCTCAAATGGTGAAGTGCGCCTTCCTTGGGAGAAGCTAAGTTGGCTTGGGAGAGGGGTCAAACGGAAGCCAATCCTCACCAAACTATAGATCCGGGATGCCGTGGATGCTATAGAGGTGGGTTTTCAATATCATGCCCAACAACCCACTAGATCTCAGTAGATCTAAGAAAATGCAAAATTGGGGTTTTAATTAATTAGGGTTTTAAGTGTTTTTGACAATTGGATAGACTATGGAGATAGAACTTACCTTGAGATCATACCTGAATGATGTGGTTGAGATGCCTTGATGTTGAGGAAGATTCCCGCAGAGATCAAATGAGAGATTGTTGATTTGCTTGCCAATTTGATGCCCTAGTCCACAAGTGCGCCTTCCTCTACCTGTCAAACCAAGGAATAAAATTCAATTAGTAAGATCAAGTATGGAAGAAATACAAGAGAAATGCAAATAGTAACATGAAATAGAAGGTCCTGGGACAGTAATACTCCCTGTTACCAACGAAGAGCTCCAAAGAAGAAGTAGGGAGAGTCTTCCCCTACCAATACTTCCTCCTCCAAGCAAATCGGCCTCCACCTGTAGATGCAAAATCGTGGTACAAAAGATATGGCAAACAAGATCTCCAATAACTCAGTGCAAAGGAAGAACCAACGAACGAACACCAAAAACATTCACCACAACATTGGAGATAGATGCAATAATAATTTTCTATTCCAATAATCCAGAGCCAAAAGTCCCTTTACAATGAGAGGCTCTCTCCTTTAAATAGGAAGGAGAGGCATCAAAACCCTAACCACTTTTTGAATGAGTGGCTAAGATTAAAAGATACAAATGTCTAATCAATGGTTGAGATGAGCTCAACAACATAATACATGGATCACACATAAAATATAACATAAGTGGACAAAGTCGCCCTAGGAGAGGGGAATCCCACCAAATCATGATGACAAAATATCATAAGAGGCTCATGGTGGGTCCAAGGGGTAATTTTATCCCTCCTTGGTCAATCCCCATGGCACAATAACCAATACATAATCATAAAAGTACCAAATCGTGCCTCCAAGGTGAAGTCGTGGTCCTCCAAGGTGAAGTCGTGGTCCTCAAAGACCTCAAAAAATCCACAGAAAGTGCCATAAGTGATGGATGCGGTCCCCGATGAAGTTGAAACTGCAGGAAGAGGTGTGGAAGGTCCCGATCTATCATCACTGATCATCCCATGCCATAACTTTGCCTCAGTAGCCCAAATCAATTTCCTCAATAGCCATTTCTACCAATCCTGAAATGCCTCGGGAAACGTGAAACTGCCCAAACTGCCTCCTGGAGTGATGGCGCTGTCAAGGTGAGGGTGCCAATGTGTCCGGGAGGGGGGTAATATGGTAAAAACAAGTGGCTGGACCACCCCCTCCATCATCAGCGCCCAAGGTCATCTGGATAAAAGTCATCTCTGCTCCGACAGGGCCTCCAATAGACCAAAACTGCACTAGGACAGCCTACTGAGGCTAAATCATCACTGTAAGTGCCCGGAACTGAAAACAAACTGTCCCATTGGACTTAGAAGGTCCAAATCCATCCAAGATGTGTACTCATACACCATATGAATCTCTGCATGATCAAAATAAATATCCAATGTACCGGAACAAGGCCAATAATAATGATCTGTAAATGACCAAACACTGCTGTATCCCAAGAATCATCATCATAACCCTGTAGCTGCTGCATAGAATCATCCTGTATGTGTACATGGACCATATATCATCTATCCATATCATCATAAGGTCCAGCATCTCATGTTCCATGGTCCTCCATGGTCAAACTAGGTCTAACCAAGACCAAATACAACTCAGACTATCATCCATAGCTGCTGCAAGGTGTCAAGGTTAATACATGCTTTACAATTTATTCAAATAGCTTCTATAACACAGAGTAATCATGACTGGCGATCTAAATCCAAATATATAGTGTCGTTAGTTATTATTATTACTCAGACTTAGACTTTCAGGACCATACTCACTTCATAGTTGCGATCAATTTGCTAGTGAAGGGTGAAGGCTGAAATAAATGGCTAGGCTAAGGGATGACTTGACTAACTTGACTTTGTGACACTTTGGCAAGGGAAAGGGAATACACACTATAGTATATACTGAATGAGCAATAACACAGGGAATGGCGGTGTCTCACAAATGGATGAGTTGTTTAAAGAGGGTTTATTCACCTTCACAGATGCGCACAATCCATAATACAAGCAAGGCCAGCAATTGTTTAGATATAACATTTAAGTTCCATTGCTTTTTGGGCCTGAGGTTTCCATAGCCTTGATCTATGTGTGTTTACAAACACATTGCATAGATTTACATTTATTTTTAGGCTTTCTGCTGCAGGTGTGTTTTTAAGGCACTTGTTTACCTGAGCACTTCTAGGTGTGTCATGGACAACTTGTTTACCTAGGTATTTATTTTTCCAAAAGATATAACATTTTATTTTTCATGGCCATTTTCATTTGGCATTTCTTTCATATAAAAGATATAGCATTTGATTTTTCAAGATTTTGTATTGATGGCAGCACTAAAAGTTTCAGGTTTAGCCAACACAACTTTAGTGACTAGGGGGAATTCTCATGGAACTCCAACTCACCATAGGTAAGTTTTGTCACCAACTCAGAGCCGAGACACAATAAACAGGGAAGCTCATCCAATACAGAGGCTACAGTGGGGAAAGGTCCTCCATGTCACTAGTCAATTAGCAAATCAGGGTGATAATCTAAAAGGTAGGCCATGGATGGATGAAGACAATGAAAAGATGAAGCCAACACTAGCAAGCCATAGTATGGTGTAATGATCACCTCTATTCTCCCTAAGGAGGGTATATACCAATGAGTATGAATAGTGAACTTCTAAGTCTGAGTAGGGACAGTAACATATATATAATAGGTCAACCAGGTCCAAATATCTATATGATCGCCAGATCATGACACTAGGTGCTAAGACATGCTATAAGAATAAGTATAAAAGCAATCTAACCATAACACAATAGTATACCTGCTGAGTCATATACCTAAAAGCTCATCAACCTGTACCATCACCTGTCCTCTGAGACTGCTGCTGTAACTCTGGGCACTAGTGTCTGCTCTGTACCAATGGCATAATGGCTATATCGGGCATCTCTCTGAGTGTCCTGAAACTCAGTCATGGCATGGGGAATATAACTGCTGTCCACAATCTGATAGTGATCCAATATAAATGCTCATCTCGGCATCTCAAATGCAAGGGAACTGGCTGAATAGTGTACTGGAATGAGAAAAATAATGTATGGTAGCTCGGCTACTATATATGTGATAACAGTTACCCTAATAGAAAACTTTGAAGAAGCAAAGAAAGTGGAAGAAGAAGTTGAGAGTATTGCTAAACATGCTCTTGACTTGGAGGCAAAGACAACAGCTGTTAACAAACCTTTTCTATTAACTAAGGATAAAGAAGAACCTGCGGCTGATTTAGACAATGTTATAAAAATGATGCAGAAACTCTCTAATAAGATTGTAGATCTAGGTAAAGATAAGACAGCTACCCCTTCAAGGACACCTTTCAAGCCATTCTATATAAAAAAGGAAGAAAATGCACAGTCGACCCCACCGGTAAATAATTCCGCTGTGCTAAACTTGAATGAAATTGGCATGGATCACTTCTGTACCTTTCATTATTTACAACACTCAGAAAAAATATGTCCACAGTGGATCAATTCAATGGGTTTGGTAATGAATCAAATGTTAGATGCACAAATGCCTGAGCAAACAAATCCTCAGCAAGAACAAATTCTTGAGAGGGAAGAGTCCACCCCCGACACTACGATGATCCTTTGGGATTGGACTCCTACCCAAGAACCATTTTTTGAAGATCTTGTTGAGGAAGTGCAAACGACATCTATTAATATCAGTACTAGGAGTAAAGGCCCAATGATTGATCAAACAGTAGAAGCGCCTAAAGCTAGATCTAATAAAATACCAAAGTGGCACATAACTTTCATTCCACCTCAGCATAAGACAACTCCAGCAGTTACTCCCACAGTGACTAAAGAACCAAACCCAGAAATAACCAAACAGCCACAAGCTTCTTCAAACAAAACAAAAAATCAACCAAAAGTTTCAAATGAATGTGACATGGGCTACGATAGAATCGAAGATATTAAGAAAACAAAAGCCAACGTTTCCATTTTTTATATGTGTAACTTGTGACAACAAAGAAATAATTTAATGGAAGCTTTTGATCTACAACCAACCACTTCATTAGAAAACATTGATGAAAACCCAAAAATTAATGAAGCAAGTATTGGTAGAAAATCAAAATCTCAAACTCTACCTTTCCTCTTAACTTTTGATATTTTTAATCACAATGTGCACAATTGTTTGGTGGATTCTGGTGCTAGCTCAAACATCATGCCTTTATCTATTTGTAGAAAGATTATTGGGCATCCTATCCCCTCCCCATCTCAAATCATTCAATTAGATAGAACTGTTGTCAAGGTCATTGGTGAATTGAAAGATGTACTTATTCGGTTGTCAGCTGACTCAAGAGTATGTGAATTCATTGATATAATGGTGGTTGATATCCCTGAGGCATATGGTTTAATTTTGAGTAGGGACTGGTCTGCAAAACTGAATGGTTACTTTGCAATGGATTGGTCTCATTTGTGGCTTCCCTATCAGAATAGGAAAAATCAAATCAAAATATTAAGAGAATCACACATGAAACAAAATGTCACTCAGCTAGAGGAGAAAAATGAAGTTGTAGCTTTTTCATCTTTAGTGTTAGGAAACTATTTCCTAGAAATCGAACATGGAAATTATCAATCAGAGGATGCTAGCCATGATTCAAACAAACAATCCGACCTCCTTCATTTTTGACGGACTGATGATATCGATTGTAACATAGTAAATTTAGTTACTAACATAGGTAGCAATGAAACTAACTTAGTTAAGAAAGAAAATGTTTTTTGGACTCTTTATTTTGATGGCTCCAAAACTCAAGAAGGATCCGGATCCAGTTGTGTTTTAATTGAACCTGAAAGAAATAAACATTTTTTATCTTGTAGATTAGAATTTGAATGTACAAATAATACTGCTGAGTATGAAGCTCTAATCCATGGATTAAAGAAAGCCATTGGTTTGAATGTCAAGATTTTAAAAGTCCTTGGTGATTCAGAAATAGTTGTCTGGCAAATAAGGAATACAATTCATTGTCTTTTGCCACACTTAAAGGGATATCAGGGTGAAGTTTGGGATCTGATTTCATTTTTTGAGGCTTTCAATATTAATTCTATTCCTAGATTGAAAAATGTTGTTGCTGATTTGCTAGCAACTTCCACCTCCAGATTAGTGCCTACTAATAATAAATGTTCCATTGAATTAATTTTCAGGCCTTCAGTCCCAAATAACATCACAAATCTGAGGGTGTTTGATGATGACGATCAAATTATTAGTTTCTTAACCAATGAAGATGTCTTTCAGCAAGCTATAATTGAGGAAGAACAACATGATTCAGATTTACAAAATAAGGATGTTGTAAAGGGAAATTTCATGCCCAAAGGGCTGAGAATGCTTGAAGCATTATTTGATTTACAAATCAAGTTCAGGAGACCTATAATACAAAAACGCACAGCTTATCCACGCAGCATGAGTTAATAAATCTAGGCATAGAAGCTGAACCAAAATACATTAATCTTGGTAAGTGTTGTACGCCTGACGAAAGAAGTAAGTTCATTAAACTTTTCCAGTAGTACAAAGATGTGTTTGCTTGGACTTATGATGATCTGAAAATGTACGATACTTGCATCATCCAACACATAATAGCAATGAAAGTAGGCATTAAGTCGTTTCAGCAGCAATTAAGAAGGATGCATCCAACACTTGAGCCTCTCATCCAAAAAGAACTAAAAAAATTGTTGGATGCAAAGATCATTTTTAAAGTCTGACATTCTGAATGGGTGGCTAATTTAGTTCCCGTGCGGAAGAAATCAGGAGAAATCAGACTATGTGTAGATTTCCAAAATTTAAATAGAGCTTCCGATAAAGACAACTATCCTATGCCCCCAATGGAGAAAATATTGCAGATGGTGTTAGGATCAGAACTTGTTTCCCTACTAGACGACTTTTCTGGCTATAACCAAGTGCTAGTAGCAGAAGAAGACTGACTGAAAACCACTTTTCGTACAAAGTGGGGAACCTTTACATACAAAAAAATTCCTTTTGTCTTGATAAACGCGGGAGCTATATTTCAGCTAGCCATGGACATTGCTTTTCAAGGATTAGGCTGCAAATGTGTAGTAGTCTACTTAGATGACGTGACATTTTTTTCAAAGAAAAGGGAAGACCATATTTTCCATCTAAATCAAATCTTTGATCACTGCGGGAAGTATGGTATCTCTTTAAACTCCAATAAAAGTGTTTTCACTGTTCTTGAGGGCAAACTGTTAGGTCAGATCATTTCAAGAGAGGGGATCTCGATAGATCAAGAAAGAATGCAAGCTATCAGCAAGATTCCCATGCCCCATAGAAAGAATTCTATGCAATCATTCATAGGTACCATAAATTTTGTTTGAAGATTTGTACCAGACTTCGCTCAGATTGTTAAACCTTTGCAACAAATGGTCAAGTAGAGTGTATAGTTTAATTGGACAGACTTGGAGAAAGTTGCATTTAAAGATATAAAAGTTGCCATAGCTAAGGAACCTTCTTTAAGAAATCACGACTTCGATAAATATTTTATTATGTACACATTTTCCTTTGATAACTCTCTCACACTTGTGCTCACCCAGAAGACAGAATCAAGAGATGAATACCAAATTTCTTTCATGAGCACTGGTCTGCAAGGCGCTAAACTAAATTATCCAGTTGTGGATAAGCAAGCATACACAGTATTCAAAGCAGTAAAATAGTTCAAGCCATATATTCTCAAAAATAGAACTAAAGTCATATTTCCTCATCTCGTTGTTAGATCTCTTTTTGTTCAGAAACAATTGGGAGAAAGGAGAGGAAATTGGGTCACTGCTCTTCAAGAGTACGACTTAGAATTCAAACCAGCTACTATCATCAAGGGTCAAGGCTTTTGCAAGATGATTACTAAAGGTCCAGCTGATGAAGAGCTAGATTGGAGGAATGAGGCCGAGCTGAATATGATCGACGTATGTCCAATATTTACAACTCCGAAGTCTTGGTACAGGGACCTAGTGCGTTATTTACGGTTGGGTTACTTGCCGGAGCACTGGAATCCGATGCAAAGAAGAGCCCTCCATCTTAAATCAATAGCTTATCAAATCATTAAAGGACTACTCTTCAGGAAGAATTATGATGGTATTTTTATCAGATGTTTGGAAAAATAAGATGCAAGTAACATAGTTAAAGAATTACACAACAACCCCACTGGGGGACATTACTCTGGAGATACTACAGCTCATAAAATCCTCAGTGCTGGGTACTATTGGCCCACTCTTTTCAAGGATGCTCACACCTATGCTACAAATTGTGAAGTGTGACAAAGAAGTGCCGGAAAGTTACCTAAGGTAGCAGAACCCTTGCAGCTAGTTATCATCTCTGAACCAATTGAGCAATGGGGCATAGATATTATCGGCGAAATAAACCCAAATTCCTTGCTGCAACACCGGTATATCCTGATAGCTATAGATTATTTTACAAGATGGGCTAAATCCATTCCGCTACGAAAAGTCAATGAAGATGAAGTTATCAACTCCCTGGAGGATAACATCATAACCAAGTTTGGGGTTCCAATTTTCCTAGTTTTTGATAATGCACCTTATTTCTGGTCAATGAAAATTAATGAATTCATGTATGAAAAGGGAATCAAAATCCATTATTAAGCCAATTACTATCCTCAAGGAAATGGATTAGCTGAGTCTACCAATAAAAATATTATCTGAATCCTTAAGAAAATCGTGATTGAAAATCAGAGAAGCGGGCACATAGCCCTCCCAAATGCTTTATGGACAGACAGAGTCACTCCCAAGAATGCCTTAGGTGTTTCTCCATTGACCCTAGTCTATGGCAAAGAAGCCATCCTTCCCCCGAATGTTTTTCTCCCATCCTTGCAATTGGCCCAGGCCTCCCGTGTTGATGTATATGTAACTTCAGAATGTATTTCACCTATGTATTTCATTTATGTATATTTTACTCCTATAGAGATGTGTTATTCCTCTATAAGGAAGTGTCGTCATTTGTATTGACAAGTGTCGCAAGTGTCATAACTTGCCAATGGGTTATTAGACCACCATGTGTGGGGTCGGCCCTGATTAAGTTAACCATGGGTCATTATGCTAAGATAGACAAGTCGACCCATAAGTTTGTTGGGCAGTGAGGACAAGTATAAATAGAGATCGGGAGATCCCTATTTTGATCATCTCATTATCTCACTCTACATCACTCAGAAAGTGGTGCACATGTGAGGAGGATCAGCTGCTAGGAGGAGACTATCTCTGTGTACTTGGGTTGTACTTTGGTTGTATTATTTCTCTATCTATCTCTGAGGAAGTTGTGGGGTTTTTCACCATAGGGTTTTCCCCATGGAAACTCTGTATGTCTATTGTCTCTTATGTTTGCATCTTCTGATGATTGATATGCTTGTTATGATTGATATGCATTGATATACTATACATGTTATTCTCTCAGTAAATATCCTAGAGTATATTGAATTAATGCTCGAAAATTAACATGGTATTAGAGCTAACATGAGAAGAAGACACTATGCAGTTGCGGAAGCTAGGGCTTCTTGTTTTTGGGTTTCTCTCCACATCTTTTGGAAAAGCAATATGATAGATTGACTCTCCTCAAAAAGGTGAATATTTCTGTCCAATCAAAATTCAATTCTGAGCACTTTCAGTTTTGGCCCTAAAAAATTAGGGTTTCCACAAAAATAGGAATTTATGAAATCTAAAGACTTAGCTGGAATCTCTTCGGAAAAATCAAAGTTTAGAGCTTTAGATCGATATTTTTGGTTGGGTAAATCTTTGGGAAACTCAAACCCTAATTTAGGGTCCTCCCTAGTGAATCAGGGAGATTGAAAAGCATTTATGAAGGATGAATCTTTGCAGTTTTCAAATTCTGAATATACCAGGTTGATCAACTCATCAAGGCACATCTTTCTATCCTTTCAGAAAGTTGAAATTCATATTTCGAATTTTTAGGGTTTCTCTGTTAAACCCTAACTCAGCTCCAGATTTGGATTTTTGCAAATCAAGTGGTAAGACCTAAATCTTTTATATTTCCATTTGAAGTACTCTTTAAAATGTATCACCACACCAAGTTTGAGGATAACCTTGAAGGGGCTGATAACTTCCAAGCCTGGAAGTATAGAATTGGGTTAATACTCGAAGAAAATGATTTGGACACCTACATTAGCTCTGAGGTCCCTATCCCAGAGGATGAAGAGGCTAAGGCATTGCATAAGAAGAACTTGGTTAAGGCAAAGAGGAGCATTGCTAATTCTATTAAAGACCATCTCATACCACATGTGTCATCTCTAAAGACACCCAAGGAGATGTTTAACTCCCTGACCAAGCTATTTGAAGGGAAGAACATAAATCGGAAGATGACTCGGAATCAATTGAAAGGGGTCAAGATGTTGAATGGAGAGACCATTCAATCTTATTTCTCCAAGGTCTCTCACATCAAGGAACAAATCGAAGCTGTGGATAAAGTAGTGGACAATGGTGAAGTTGTTATGACCACTCTAAATGGTCTACCTAGGTCATGGGATTCCTTTATTCAAGGAATCTGTGCAAGAAATAAATTGATCTCCTTTAGTAGACTGTGGGAGAAGTGTTCACAAGAAGAGGCTAGGCTTGTATCCTGAGAAGAAAAGATGGGAAATGAAGACCAAGCTCTCGCATCTCACACCAAAAGAAGCAAGTCTAAGAGAGAGCGATCTCATAACAAAAGATCTTCACACCACCATTAACATAAAGATAAGAAAGATCTCAGGTGATTCACATGCAATGAGAAGGGACACTTTGTTGGAGATTGTACCAAGAAGAAGAAAGACAACAACTACAACTTCAACAAGAAGAACAACAACAACAAAAGAAGATATCATGCTCATGTTGCTGAGGATGATGAACCTCCCAAGAAGAAGGCTAGAGCAGAAAGTGATGAGGATGACTCATCAAGTGAAGATGAATATGTTCTAATCTTTGCTCTCAGAGGTACTATTTCTCATGGTTGTAATGATTGGCTTATTGATAGTGGGGCTTCAAAGCACATGACTGGGCTCAAAGAATCATTTTCTAATCTATCTGAACATGAGTCACCCCATAAGGTGAAACTTGGGGATGACTACCAATATCCTATCAAAGGAAGTGGTGAAGCCTCCTTCAACCTAGACTTTGGAAAGTCCTTGAAGATGAAAGATGTATTATTTGCACCGGGGCTCAAGAAGAACCTACTCTCCATATCTGCATTGGATGCAAAAGGCATGAGGGTTGCATTTGTAGATGGCCAAGTACTCATGTGGTCAAAAGTTAAGACCATAGATGATGCAGTTGTGATTGGAGAGCAAGAGGGAGGATTGTACAAATTAAAGGGACAACCTGAACATGCCATGGTACATGAATCCATGGAGCCAAGTGAACTTTGGCATAGAATACTTGCACATGTGCACTACAGAGCACTGCCAATTGCAAGTAAAGCTATAGAAGGTCTTCCTGAAATCAAGACAAATCATGAAGGTGTTTGCAAAGGATGTGCAAAAGGAAAGAAAATAAAGAAGGCATTTCCAAGCAATGAAAACAAGGCAAAAGGAATCTTGGAAATCATCCACTATGATGTATGTGGTCCGATGTCATCCATTTCTCTGAGTGGGTATGTTTACTGTGTCTCTTTCATTGATGATTTCTCTAGAAAAACGTGGATTTACTTCTTGAAGAACAAAAATGAAGTATTTGATAAGTTTAAGGAATTCAAAGCATTGATGGAAAATCAAATCGATAAAAAGATCAAGACATTCAGATCTGACAATGGCGGAGAATTCACTTCAGGTGATTTCAAGAAACTATGCAGTGATTCAGGTATTAAGACGGAGTTGACTGCTCCCTACAATCCACAACATAATGGAATTGCAGAAAGAAAGAATAGAACAATCATGGAAGCAGCATGGGCAATGTTGCATGACCAGGATATGCCTATGCATTCATGGGTAGAAGTAGCTAGGACAGCTGTATATGTGCAGAACAGAACACCCCACAAGATATTGGACAACAAGACACCAGAAGAGGTCTTCTCTAGTAAGAAACTTGAAGTCAGCCATCTCAAAATATTTGGTTGTCTAGTATACACTCATGTCCCAAAGGAAAAGAGGACTAAGCTAGATCCTTCAGGAAAGAAGGGTATCTTTGTGGGTTACAGTGAAATCTTGAAGGCTTACAGAATATACTTTCCAGGGTTCAAGAAGATTGATGTCAACAAGGATGTAACATTTGATGAAAATTCAGCATTCATCAAATCAAGGAAGACACCTGTTGAAGATCATGAAGAACCAAAGGAAACCAAATTTCAAGACACTACTATGACTGAAGTAATTCCAGATGTTGATCGTGAAATTGAAGATCCGCACGAACCTGTAGATCTACCTCGTGAGAAGGACTCTCACAAGAGGAAACTTGCATGGGCTAGAGAGATCATTCAAGATGCAGAAAGGTATTGCATTCTAGAAGAAGAAAACAGAGCAAAGAAGAGAACTAGATCACATACCAGTTACGTTGTTTTAATCTGTGATATTATGAACAAAGAACCTTCCAGTTATGAAGATGGTAGCATAGAGAAATACAAAGCGAGATTTGTAGCTCGTGGCTTCTCACAGAAAGAAGGAACCAACTATGAAGAAACTTTTTCTCTTGTAGCCAGATACACTTCCATTAGATCAGTACTTGCTCTGGATACTGTGATGAAATGGAAGATACACCAGATGGATGTCAAGACTGCTTTCTTGAATGGTGTAGTCGAGGAGGAAGTGTATGTGGAGCAGCCACTTGGTTTTGAGACACATGACAGGAAGTCATATGTGTGCAGGTTGAAGAAATCCTTGTATGGCTTGAAGCAAGCTCCTAGGACTTGGTATGGTAGGATGGACAGTTTCCTATCTAGTTTGGGATTTACTAAGAGTAAAGCGGATTCCAACCTTTACTACAAGGTTGAGGAAGGAAATCCTATGATACTACTCCTATATGTGGATGACCTATTTGTTACAGGTAATGATAGTTTGATTGCTGATACCAAGAGGAAGCTTGCTATCGAGTTCGAGATGAAGGACTTGGGGATGATGCACTATTTTCTAGGAAAGGAGGCGTGGCAAAGTGCAGATGGGATCTTCCTTGGACAAGGGAAGTATGTAGTAGAGATCCTGAAGAGGGTCAGGATGATGGACTGCAAGGCCATGGCCACACCTATGGCATCGAACCTAAAGCTTCTGTGTGATGCTTCATCTGATTTGGTTGATGTCACTGTGTATTGTCAGATGATTGGGTCCTTGATGTACCTGACAAACACGAGACCAGATATCTACTTTGTGGTGAACACATTGATCCAGTTCCTGATAGATCCCAGAGGTGTTCAACTAGTTTCTATAAAGCATATTCTGAGGTACCTGAAGGGTACGATTGACTGTGGGCTCAAGTATGATGCGAATCAAAAGTTTAACTTGAAGGGTTATGTTGATTCAGATTGGGCAGGCAGTACTGCAGATAGGAAGATCCCTTTTGGGTGTTGCTTTAGTATGGGATCAGGTGTGATCTCTTGGTTTAGCAGGAAGCAGTCTTGCGTAGCACTGAGTATAGTCGAAGTAGAGTATGTTGCAGCTTGTTTGGCTAGTTGTGAGGAAGTATGGCTCTGGAAGCTACTGTCTGAGTTATTCCATCTCCCACTGGAGGCTACTAGTATCTTTTGTGACAACTAGAGTTGTGTGAAGCTGTCTGAGAACCCGATGTTCCACGACAGGTCGAATCACATTGAGATCAAATATCACTATATCAGGGATATGGTGCAGAGAGGAGTAGTGAAGCTCCTGTATGTTGCAATGGATGAGCAGATTGCAGATGTACTGACGAAACCACTAGCCAGAGTGGAGTTCGAGTACTTCAGAGAGAGGCTTGGTGTTCTTCAGATTGACGACACTTCGAGGAAGAAGTGATGGATACATTTGCTGAAGCCATTCCAAGCATGGTGAGAGGAGGATCCTTCCATGGCTATGGATGTAAGCATTGGATGATGAGCATCAGGACGATGCTCCAGTTACTGCTCTGCATATGTATCATGTTGGATATGATCAGTTGGATCATTTATATGTATGTGTGCATCATGTTGGATGTTGGATATGATCAGTCGGATCATTTATATGTATGTATGCATCATGTTGGATGCTGGATATGATCAGTTGGATCATGTGTATGTATCTGTAGATTTATCAGGTGGATACATTGTATGATCAGGTAGATCATGTATGTTGATATGTATCAGGTATGATTAGGTGGATCATGTATTTGGAGATGTATCATGTATGATCAGGTGGATCATGTATTTGTATATGTATCAGGTGGATACATTGTATGATTAGGTAGATCATGTATGATGATATGTATCAGGGAGATACTATGTATGCATCAGGTTGATGCATTGTATGATCAGGATGATCATGGATGATGAGCTTCAGGATTTTTCTCCAGATGATATGCATTAGGATGATGTAATGAGATGATCAGGATGATCATGTGTACATCAGGATGATGTATGGTGAGTATCAGGTTGATACTTTGTGGCCGTGGAACAGGTTGTACAGATAAGCATATAATATCGCCCTGGGAGGTTTGCAGATTCTCTTTCTAGGTTTTGCTGCTGGCATATAATAGCTCCCTAGGAGATCTGGCAAATGCTCTTTCGAGGTTTTGCTTTGGGAGGACATATAATAGCGCCCTGGTAGGTTTGCATATTCTCTTTCTAGGTTTTACCGTTGGCATATAATAGCTCCCTGGGAGATCTGGCAAACGCTCTTTCGAGGTTTTGTCCTATGGCATATAATAGTGCCCTAGTAGATCCGATAGGTTAGGATGTGTTCCCGTAATAAGTCCTGGGATGCTCTTTCGAGGTTTTGCCATGACCACATATAATAGTGCCCTAGCAGATCCGATAGGTTGAGTTGTGTGCTCTTAATCAGTCGTGGGATTCTCTTTCGAGGTTTTGTGGTGGGGTCACATGTAATATCTCCTTGGGAGATCCAATAGGGTGGGCTATGTGCCCGTAATAAGTCCTGGGATGCTCTTGCAAGGTTTTGTGATGCACGTAATAAGTCCTGAGGATTCCACAATATGGCCAGTGATGATGAAGACCTGTAAGTGGTGGGCCTACATCAAGTATGAAAATGGACTGGCTCTATAGAACTTCCTATGACGAGTAGATTCAAAGATTGATTGAGATAGCAGCAGTAGTGATGATGACGATGATTCGAGGATGATGATTCACTGATGATGATCCAGAAAAGAGGACTTGTGCTAGTAGATCTGTGTCGAGAAATACCTTCCTAGTTAAGAGGGAGTGTTGATGTATATGTAACTTTGGAATGTACTTCACCTATGTATTTCATTTATGTATATTGTACTCCTATAGAGATGTGTTATTCCTCTATAAGGAAGTGTCGTCATTTGTATTGATAAGTGTCGCAAGTCTTGTAACTTGCTGATGGGTTATTAGAAAACCATGTGTGGGGTCGACCCTGATTAAGTTAACCATGGGTCATTATGCTAAGCTAGACAAGTTGGCCCCATAAGTTTAATGGGAAGTCAGGACAAGTATAAATAGAGATTGGGAGATCTCTATTTTGATCATCTCATTATCTCACTCTACATCACTCGAAAAGTGGTGCACATGTGAGGAGGAGGATCAGCTGCTAGGAGGAGACTATCTCTGTGTACTTGGGTTGTACTTTGGTTGTATTATTGCTCTATCTATCTTTGAGGAAGTTGTGGGGTTTTTCACCTTAGGGTTTTCCCCACGGAAACTCTGTGTGTCTATTGTCTCTTATGTTTGCATCTTGTGATGATTGATATGCTTGCTATGATTGATATGCATTGATATACTGTACATGTTATTCTCTCAGTGAAGATCCTAGAGTATATTGAATTAATGCTGGAAAATTAACATCTCGAGGTTCTAGCAGTCAAGCCCTACAATCCAGAATTAACACCCTGCTACAACTTGAAGAATCATGGCAGAAAGACAAAGACTGATTCCATCATCACCAAGACATAGTCAAATGATGGTTTGATAAAAAGAAATCTAGTAAGAGAACTTTCAAAGTAGGCGACTTAGTTCTCAAATGGGATCACCAGCACGAAGGTAAGGGGATGCACACAAAGTTTCAGCACCTATGGGTCGGCCCTTACCAAATTTCTAAAAAACTTGGCTTGTCAACTTATAAATTGAAGGAACTACAAGGGGAGGAAGTAAATATTCCTCTCAATGGCCTCACCCTAAAGCAATACTTTGCATAAACCCTAAAGGGGTTTTTTGTACATGAATAAAACATGGTTTCCCTTTTCTGATTTGATTTTTTTTGTTGCCCTTTTTGCTTGTGGACACCTTGTAGTTACTAGTTGGTTTGATTTATGTCTTTTATTCACTTTAACCTTTTTTAAGGCCCTTTCGTTTAAATAAAGGTAAGCTCAACTTTGGTGTAGCTAAGAGGTTAGACTCCAGACACAACTCAAAAGATGGTCATGAAAAGGCTCACGATTAAAAGAAATTATGTGTGTAAATTTTTTTCCGCTGTGTGGTTTCCTGGAATGTAGTGATTCTTTTTTTCTGATTGGTAAATATAAACCCCTACCAAAATAACTAGAATTAAGTTGTTCCTTCCAAACTATCTTAAGGCCCCATCCACTCTAACATAAGCAACTGCCCCAGAAAGTTTACTATGACAGACCCATGGAGAGGAAGCATGTCGCACAGATGTATGGTACTTTAAATGATCCCATGCTACAAAAAAGGCCAAAAGGCTTATATCGAAGAGTCTGGTTTCTAGAAATTCTCACCTCAATTAAAGCATGGTTGAGATAATCAAAGGAAACTTTCAAATCAAGGAAGTTGTTCGGATGAATCACCCAGCAAGGTCCTTCTCCATCCATGAAGCATGAAAACAATGAATCTTTCGCTCACACAAAAGGACATTATGGATGGAAGAACCTTTATCAATTGTTGAAAAAATGAAGAAGTCCATTTCGAGAAGGCTCATATGGCAAAGTCATGAATTAAGAAACATCCAAAAGGATGCAAAATAGCATGGGAATGAGGGACAAACGAATATGTCTGTGAGATGTGTTACGATCCTATGGAGTCTTGAAACGGTAAATTTTTCAAATGAAGAATTCTAAAATAAACCCCACACTTTGGCCCCTAGAGAGTTAGAAGGAAGGTTGAGTTAAGGTTTCCTTTTCCCTCGTCACCTTTGTGATAAGACTAATCACTGCATTCTAACAAGCTGAGCTATGAAGACATTGTTGTCGCACAGGTAACCAGCACTTTGTAAGCTTTTCCTGACCATGTGATGTTTTGTTTCAGAGATCTATGTTCACTAGCGAATCGCCAATTGTTATCGCTACGACACCCACCCCAAATTTTGAAGAAATATTGGGGCCCCTCCTTTAATTTTGAGAAAAGGTTTTCCTAGAAGTCTAAGGCCATCAAGAGCCTTTTTCTTTCTTCGTCTTTCTAAAGATAGGCCCTTTTGCTTGCTCGCTTTAAAGTTCATTTTCACTTTTTTGTTAAGTGAGACTCAAATTTTCTGAGCTGCAACGGCGGAAGCTTTAAGATAACTTTTCCGAAATAGTGAGAGATCTGGGCCAACCTTACCAAAGCATCAAAAAAAGACCAAGCCAAACATCGGCGAAAAAACTCATCTAAACTCTTCTGAAAGGATGGAATTATTTACGTAACTTTTCCACAACGACTAAAGCCTTCTCAACTAAGAAAACAACAGAAGAACTCGCCAAAGGCTTCCAAAATGGCGCGGAATGTCATATAACTTGGCCGCTACGGTGGACAGAAAAGAATAGTTTGAAATTTAAAAAAAACTTGGCTAACTTTCCCGCAAACATGGAGTATCTTGGCCAACTCTTCCGGAACGACAAATAAAATCGATTAAGCATTATGTTTTGCACCTTCTCTCTTTCATTTGGCGGATGAACTTTGATAACTGTCCCGCAATGGTGGAAAAACTCATATAAAATTTCCACAATGGGCAGAAAAGTTAGCCAAGTCTCTTCGATTTTAGCGGTCATACTTAATGCCGAATGTGTCAATTTGACCCTGTCTGTATGCCTATTAACCCCGTTTAACTTTTTGCAACCACTCTATTAATGGCTCGCACATGTCCAAAAGATATATATAGGGTTTAAACCCCGTTAAATTTAATTTTTTCAATTGACTAAAGGCTCGCTTCTGTTTCCATTTGAAGACTGTGTACGCTTACTCCCGGTTCATCAGGTCCCCAAGCATTGCTACCACCTTCAAACTAGGTGAAATTTACCAAGTTGGTACTCGTCAAAACCTCATATCGTGAATTGAAATGGTTATTTCTCTGTCTTTCAAGATGAAAAGGTCTGTGGTCATAGTTTTTGTTATCCAAGCTATTTGGACTTTGCGTTTTATTTTTTCTTTGATCCTATGTTTAGCTAAAACTAGAACCATGCTCATATCCTGCTAAAACATAGCCGAGCCTAAGTTTGTAGAGGTTCATAGTTTCCCAGGGCGAAATCATTTACCACATAATTTATTAGTAGGTCCTGCGATACACCATTGTCTGGTTTTTAGAAATCAACAACATCATAGGATTGAACCCAGTCTCATCCGCCATTACGAGGAGAACGGTGATGACCTTGGCCTACATACGAAGTTGAATGCCCTAGATATACTATGTAACGGGTATTACCATGTAAATTCTTATGCCATAAACGTCACTTTGATATTACAGGAATGCACTTCATGGTTGCAATATAACAGCCTATGGAAATGATCAGGTTGAAATGAAATGTGCAGGATTATTCAATGACATATGTAATGAATGTTTTAAGAAAAAAAACTGAAATTAAAAAGCCATAACAATTTGAAATTTGCAACAAATAGATTCAATAGGATGATATTTTGGATTGCTGACATTGCGTCATGTCTCCTTATATCTACCTATGCCTGATTATTGAACAAGATTTACAAAATGACTAAAGGTGGCAAGAGAAAGTCAAAGGAAACTGACGACAACGCAAGGGTGGGTACTACATTCCAAGATACTAAGTGCACAATAGGCATGCCCCCAGACGTAGGATGGGGAGACATATACCGCATGATATGGGACCAGAACTTCCCTGAAGCTCTTATTGAAGAAGAATGTCTATACTGAAACATAAAAAACTCCTCAATATCCAAAGCAGCCACACATCCAGAGCTCTTCGCATGCTCAGAATTAATTGGATGGATTCTGCGACATGCGAATGCTGAGACAAGAGTTCTTTCAGACAACAAAGGAAAATCTTTTGCATCATTTCACCCATCCTACATCTCAATAGCTTATAAGTTACCCAAGTCCTAGCAACGGCTTGATGATGAATGCCTATAAGAGCTTAAGATGGATAATATGGAGATGGCTAGGAAGTTGCTAATCATGGGAAAACAGATCAGGAAAACAGATAGTGAGGAGTACGAGGTTCTGAACCTAAGGCCCCCTTTCAGATTAATCACTCTCATGCTGAGCAGAATCTTTGGGAGGCCCGATGGGACGATGTTTATGCTCCAATATGTCCCCATCATCCACTATGTGGCATTTAAAGGAACAATTTTTAAATGGGTTGATATCCTCTCAGACAGCTTGTCATCCGCCATAATTGCTGCACAAGAAGGATTAATGGAGAAAAGGGAAGAATGTTATATGGCATCCTACTTAATAGATTGTATTGTGGCGAAGTGCCCCTTCCCAAAGCTAGGATGCATATGGAACTCGACCGACACCTCGGTATTCATTGCTTACAAAATCGTTTTGGCTCAGAAGTACAAAAGGCATTACAAACTCATTTGTGAAGATTTTATCATACCTCTATACGAATTAATGTTCAATGAGGAACCCAACTGCCTATCTGAGAACGCCATGGAAGTCCTGGAGAATTATGGTTTTTTCTATTTTTCATCAGAAGGAAGCTACATAAGAATGTAGGGAGGCTCTAAATCCCTGTATATCCTACCCATGTATGCTGCTAATGTACGGAGTCTCTAAATCCCCATATATCTTACACATGTATGGTACTGAATATGTAGTCCACAAAGAGGCAGTAAGATAGGTTTTTATTGATGGACTTGTTAGCACCTTGTACAAAGCAAACAAGGCATCTTTCCCTCCTTTACCCTTTTCTATTGGGGCTTACAAGTTTTCAAAAATTGTGACAGTGGAAGATTTTGTCGCCGAGCTGAAGAGTTTCCATTTTAGGGAAAATATTTTTCATAGGAACGATCGACGAGGCAAAGTTGCACAACATTGCAAAGAGATTTATGGTCCTTTTGAATACACTAGCTATTATGATGAAGATGAGGAAGTATATAGGGGGATTAGCAATATGACTGAGCTATAGATTTTCCAACTTAGCAAAGGAGGAGCCAGTTCGAGCTCTAATATGGTGGAGGAAGTAGAACAATAGCAAGAAAAGGGAACCTCGAGAACTATTGGAGCTCTCTCTGGAGAAGAAAAAAGGCTCAAGGAACAAGCCGAGAGGATCCAAGTGGAAACTGAGAGAAGAACCAATAAAGCAAAAGAGGATAAAATTCAAGAAGAAGAAACCTTAAGAGCCCAAGCAGTTGAAGATGAAGCTCAAAGAATTCAACAAAAAGAAAAGACCAGATTGGAGGGAATTTCCAAACAAGAAGAAGATGACAAACTGAGAAGGAAACAGGAAGAAGAAGCGCGAAGAAAAGTAGAAGAAGAAAAAGGATCCATAAAAGATGTTGACCCAAAGAGCCCAAGCACACAAGACTTGGATACAAATCTCCCGGTAGGAGACCTTCCACTCATTCCTTTTACACCATCAAAGGGTAGTACAGTATCCCAATGGGAAAGGTTCACCTACAACAAAAAGAGAAAATCGGTTTTCAAGAAACAGTAACTAGGATGAAGAGACCCTTTCAACTAGATATTATCACCACAGATGAAACCACAGTCATGCAAGATACCCAACATGCGCACAAACTTGTGGCATCTATTTCTGTGGCCTATGTTCTAACAACTGCCGACAATGTCAACATGTTAGGAGATGAGTTAGACTTAGCAAAGAGTAAATCTTGCTAGTTGTAGGCAACTCTAGTCAAAGAACAAAATTATTGAAATTTGATGGTTGAGAAATATAACACCGTCATGTCAGAAAAGGAAGGACTTAACAAGGGATTCCAGCATTTAGAAGCTGAAAAGAGAGCTTTGATGATACAGATAAGGACTCTGGAAACAGAGAAGGGAACTCTTGAAAGTCGCAAGCTACAATTGGACTCCGAGAAGTTTGATACGGTCCAATAGATTGATGACTTAAAAGAGAATATTGAGAAGTTGGAAGGAAAAGAAGAATTGCTAGAACAACAATTAGAAATCACAACTAGCAAGGTTGGTGACCTGGGTCCCTTTCATGAGCAGGCTTATGAAATTATGAAGAGGATACACAGGATTCAAGAACTCGTGATGGAGGAAGTTTGCAAGTTGAAAGAGGTGGCGGCTAGAATCAAAGAAATAAATGCTGAAGCCACTAGGCGCAGGAGAAAATATGTACGCATAAATGAGGACATTAAGAAGCAAATGGAATGGAGAGAAGGGAAGTCTGGATTCCCAGAAAAACTCCCTCTCAAGTCCATTTCTACGTTCAAAGAAGACATCTGCCTCTTGGGGTTTTGTCAGAATTATGGAGTAAATTTCAATGAGGTGGTTATGATTACGATTGAACGGTGTGGGAGCTTGTATTATAAAATACGAACCACCCAAGAGAATTGCTAGGAGAAAATACCCCAAACTTTAGAAGAGTTTCCGGACAAAGCACAATGTTTGTATGAACTAAAGGATTGGTTGAGTGTTGAAATGGATTACGTAGACATTTTGACCACTGAAGACCTTCACCATTGGATTTGCTAGGCTTCTATTCACGCACATCTCCTGGATGAAAGTCTCCAAGGTATAGCACCAGAAGTCATTAATATTGAAGAAGAGTTAGCCAAGCATGAGGTTTCTCAGAAAACCATGCAACCTCTTGATGTAAACAATATCATAAAGGAAACCAATCTTTGGGTGAAACATATAGCATAAGCAGATGGAGTACTAGAAGCAGGAACACATCAAGTACCAATAGGAGAAGCAGAGGTACATCAGTTTCAGTGGAATCTCCAGCAGTACCAGTAACACGAGTTCCAATAGGAATACCGGCTGTAGCAAAAGTGCCCAAATCAGCAAAGGCATCAGCTCGGACATGATCCACCTTCTGTTTATTTTTTATCTATAGCCAATGTGGCTTTCTTCATCCTATGTATCTTTTAATTATTAAAGGGATATTTGGACCTCCGTCAATCCTATTTCGAATATTTTTGGGTTTTATTCTCTTTGTAATTTGAACACTACAAGACAAATTAAAGGAATTTGGACAGTTAGGGTATAGGTGGCAGCTTTTGGCGTATTTTGTAAAGCTATATATAGATGATTATAGGAGAATAGAAGGACTTTTGGCAAGTGGAAAAGACTTTCTTCTTATGTATGAGAACTACTTCAGCTACATGAATCGATAAACTATTTTGGCCTGTGAAAGCTGGTGGATTATTTTGCTTTGATTTGAGATGGATGATCGCCGAACTATTTTTGCATTTTCCATATTAATTCAGTGAGATCTTTTTTGGCTGTTATGAATTAATTCCATGCTATGAATGATCTTATTTCTTTGCAAAATTTATGTGCCTTATGAGTAATGGAATATTTTAATTAAATCAGAGCTATCTTTGATACTATTCACGTTTTGCTGAAAATACATCTTTAATGTTGAATGGTTATCCGTTTGATTCTTTCGGTGTCTCTTTCAGTCTTATTACTCATTCTTTAAATTCTGCTCCTTGCAAGAATAGGTTAATTTAGGTTAAAGTAGATTAGAACAGATTCTTTTTATCACATGCACTTAATATAGGGCACTTGCATATCATATTTTAATATAAAACACATAAACGGTGGATCAAGCTGCAAATGGTGAAAGTTAAACAAATCTCTAAATCTTAAATGGTAGCTGAAACTGTTAACCAGATGGATTTCCCACACCAAATAGTGAGAGATTTGATTGGGCTTTCTTATCGGGGAAAATCCTTTGCTGTTTGATGCTCCGATCTTTGAGGCATCAACACTTCTATATACAAACACAATTCAAAACAAAGTTTGCAAATTGTGTATTTCAATAATCTTATCAATTCACAACAAAGTTTGCAATTTTTTTGTTTCAATAATCTTATTGTTATACTTGATAGAGGGTGGAGAGATCTATATAACCCCCAAAATAATTGATATCTAGTGATATAGATTTATTTTAGCTTTGATTTAAGAAAAATAAAAAATAAATTTAAGCATATATCAAAGTCTCTCAGTATTATTTTATTTAAAATATATTAATAAAAATAAATACACAACAAATTTTTTATTGCCTATTTCTATTTTATAATAAAATAATAATTTAATATTTAATTATATTTATTATTATGTATATGATAACTTAGAGTTAATAAATAGTAATTCATATGTCATGGTTTTAGCTTGGGTGGTTGGGAGGAAAGATTGTTGCCCTCCCCACCCAGATTCAATTATTAACGTACTTTTCATAACACTTCTATATACAAACACAATTCAAAACAAATTTTGTATTTCAATAATCTTATTCTTAAATTTGATAGAAAGTTGAGGGATCTATATAACCCCAAAAAATTGATATATAGTAATATAGATTTATTTTAGCTTTGGATATAACCATCATAGATCCATCTTAAACCTGTATCTATCAAGCACCGAGAGGGATCCAATTTCTTGAGGTGTATTTCTTTTTTAAATTTAAACTCAAGAAATTTGATCTCTCTTCACAAGAAATTTGATCTCTCTTGATTTATAGATCCAGGTTTAAGTTTTAAGTTTTTATTTTATAAATGAACATCTATTTTTTAATTACATTTCATAATATTTTATTTTATGAACGAACGTGAATTTTTTTTAAATACTTTCCATAATTATTTATTTTATGAGCCGACATAAATTTTTTTAATTAATTTTTTAATTAAAAAAATAACTTTTTACATTTTATTAGATGTAACACTACATATACATTACAATATCTCCCCCATACTAAGTTGTAAAGTACCTCATTTTACTCGATGCAATAAAAAAAAATAAAAAATTAAAGTATATATCAAAGTCTCAAAGTAATATTTTATTTAAAAAATATTAATAAAAATAAATACACAACAAATTTTTTAATATTATTTTTATAAATATACACTTTATTTCAACCAACACTGTAAAGAGTAATGCTTACCACAGTGATATGGATCATAGAAATTAAAATGTAGGATATACATAATTGCTCATTAAATGTTTATGAGTTAAATTGCATGGTAGTGTAGGCCAAAAATAGATAGTATGTCATAAAACTAAGTTCAAACATTGCTTCTTGGATTAACTCGAATATCATGAAGTCTATTATGTGGTGAAACTAATTTCAAAAGAGTGCTTACTCAAATTTCTTGAACCTATTTACAAAATCTCAATGTATACCAAAGTGCTAATTTGTATTTTATAATAAAATAATAATTTAATATTTGATTATATTTTTTATAATGTATATGATAATTGAGAGCTCATAAATAATAAATCACATGCTTCTTGTGGCTCTTGTTTTAAACTAGAAAATGTATAATTTGCTTTGTTTAGTTTATTAGAGTACTACTTTTGAAATGTAAAAATTAACGTACTTCTCACAACACTTCTATATACAAGTACAATTTTAAAGAAAGTTTGCAAATTTTGTATTTCAATAATTTTATTGTTATATTTGATAGAGGGTGGAGAGATTTATATAATCCTAAAACAAAATTGATATCTAGATTTATTTTAGCTTTGGATATAGCAAAAATAAATAAAAAAATTTAATCATATATCAAAGTTTCTTAGTAATATATTTTTAAAAAAATATTAATAAAAATAAATACACAACAAATATTTTAATATTATTTTTCTAAATATACACTTTATTTCAGACAACTTATTGCAAAGAGTGATGCTTACCACACTGATATGTATCATAGAAATTAAAATGTAGGATATACATAATTGTTCATTAAATGTTTATGAGTTAAATTGCATAGTAGTGTAGGCCAAAAAATGATAGTATGTCATAAAATTAAATTTAAACATTGCTTCTATGATAGTAGCTGGATTGGATCTCTGTACTATGTCATGAGAGTACTGTTAATTTTCCTAGCACAAAAAATAAATAAAAAATAAAAAAATTATCAATTTGAAAATCTTTATAATATTGTTTGGAAATTCAATAAATTAGCAAAGTTACTTAACTTGTGGTTGGTGAGTCTTTATAGGTTACAAGTTAACTTTTATGAACAAGTTATTCATGCATAACTACCAATTTTTTTTAATATATTTTTTTATTTCTTTATTTCAAATTTTGAACCACTACCATAAAATCATTCTAGTTGTCTCATAATGGTGCAATCTAGGAAAAGCATAGGCTCTAGTCTAACCCAAATTCTAAAATATAAACACCTATGAATGTAATAAATAGATATATTACCAAATTCATACTACTATGAACTTTGAATCCCAAACTGAAATTTCAGAAGCATAATTATAAATACAGATAGGTTATAAATTAAGTGCCACTTTGTTTATCCATGTTGAACAGTTACCAATTATCTTATGTAAACTAAGATATTTTTAATAAAATGCTTCTATCAACTTCATCATATCTAAAATGATCTAAACACCTATTCACTCAATAAAAGATCTAAACACCTATTTTGTGATCATTTCAAATTATTTAATAATAATTGAATAATAGATATGTTTGAATAAAAATGAGGAGAGTCATTAACCTCTATCCAGATCAATTTTAATTTATAGAATCTTAAAAAGTAAAATAATAATTATCATCATTATTGAAAATATTTTTTGTAATATTAATACTCTTACAAATAAAATAACATTTTTATGCTCTAATTTATTTTATACTCTTTCCGATTATTTCGATTACAAATAATAATACAAACAAGCCCGCACAGCCCACATGGCGAGTGGGTTCTGATCTTGACAGCCACAAAGAAAAGTATTTGTTTGTAAACTTAATAAAAATATGAAAGTTACATTACATTCTAAGCAGACGTGATAAGCGTGTTCCTTTTTAGATCTTCAAAAGATTGTCGCTAATTCGATTCACGGCATCAATATAAACTAACCCCACAACCCACTCGGTATGTCGGTTGTCGCCGTCACCACGGTACATTGTATAAACTTGTTTAAAAAATGGAAGTTGATGTATTTGGGTATGGTTTATTTTGTGTTGGCAAAAAAACCAAAGCCCATGTATTGGGGTACGGTTGATTTTGGGTGCGAGATAAATACAAGAATCATAAGGTGGTGATATTTTTGACATTGTTATTTGAGATATTGGTAGGTGTGTTTGAAATTGTTATAAAACAACATATTTTAATTGTATTAGAGCAAAGAATTGTTGGAAAGTTTTTACCTTAAACAGTTTTGGGAAATGGGCGAAATAAAGTGCATAGTTTTTAGAAAATTCACAAGTATTGTGAAAATCTAAATTTCTATAACATGAAATAGTGGAGAACCTATAGCAGTTGACTTTAGACAAAGTTACGGAGAAAGTGACGTTTTGTGGGTTTGGGATCTATCACATGTAATTTTACATAGACTTGTGGTTACACAAAGAAGCATATAGATGGGTGTTGTCTTATAGATCAATTTATAAATAGAGCATTGGAGAAGGTGCCATCTTCTAGGCTTAAGGTTCATCATAATTAATCCACGTAGATTGGAAAAGAAGACGTTATCTTATGAGTTTGAGGTATGTCACCACTAAATTATGCAAAAACAACAACTGAGAAGGTGTTTCCATATGGATTCAAGAGATTTAGCTACTAAGTTTAGAGATACAAACTGGAGTTCAGTGCCATCATATAGCTTTACCCATAACTATTTTAGACATAAAATAATTGAGAAGATGTTTCCTTATAGGTTCGAGGTCCATAATCATGGATCTACACCTAAACTAGCATTTTCATGACAAATTTTCACTGGGTCATAGAGAGGAGGCCATGTTTCAGGTTTGAAGTCAATTAGTTTAGCATAAAGTAGTGTAGAAGGTAGCACTCCTTAGGTTTGAGGTCCTTTATCATTGGTTTACTTGTAAAATAACAAGGAAGACGTTCCCTTGTAGGTTCGGGGTTCTTGTGACTAATTTTCATAAAGTAGTAGAGAAGGTGTCAGATTGAAGGTTTGAGTCATGCACAATTGGTCTAGACCTAAAATGATGGAGAGGGTGTTATCTTGCAGATTTGAGGTTTGTTGCAATTCATTTACAGATAAAATGTATATAAGTAATTACTTTGTAGGTTTGAGGTCCAGCACAATCAGGGTAATTTTTAAGGATTCTAATATTATATTTAAGTATAGTATCCTAGGCGATTATTTTGGATTGAAAAAAACATGTATATATATAAGGAGGCGAATATTAAATATAAAACATACAATTTACTACTGAAATGTGTAAATTTTGGTGAATATTATGATAAAAAAACATATTTTATGTAAATAGGGGCGATATTAGAGACTAAAAATGACCAAATAGTGAATTTAGTTTTTGAAAAAAAAAAACCCAAAAAATTACCATGATCACAATTTACTTACATGTATAATTGTGTGAAAGTTATTGCTTTTTAGGTTTGAGGTCCATCACAATTTACTTACATGTATAATTCTGTGAAAGTTATTGCCTTGTAGGGCTTAGGTTCATTTTCATCGATTTACACATAAAGCAGTGGACAAGGCATCATCTTGTAGGTTTCAGGTCAATCAACACCAATTTTCACATAGTTTTAGGTGTTCTGCAGTTGATTTACACATAAAGTAGTGGAGAAGCCATTGCCTTGTATACGTTTGAGATCCATAAGACATAGTTTACTTGCTCGTTGCTTTTGTACAATCATATCTAATGTAAATTCAGATAATAATATTCTTCGGATTAAGATGCAAACATTAAATTTGCAGTTGAATTGAGCAAGGCTCAAAAAATTTATGGTTAGAATTTTTTCTCACCTTTGAATTTAAATTTAAAGAGAAATAAGTGTTCAGTAACAAAATAACAAATTTAAATCTGAAAGAAGCAAGTCGAACAAAAATAAAAATGGATTTTGTAGTAAGTATAAGTAGCTGTTAATGACAGTGAGCAAAAGAAGTATACTAGTAAATTGGATTATGATTAAGGTATTGATTATCTAGAGTTTAATATAATTAATTGATTTTAATTTTAATTTTTTCCAATATTGTTAATTGGGTGTAGTTTGAGTGATTCAGAAAAAAGTTGTTATCTTATGAACTTAAATTTCATTATGAATTTAAATTTAATTGAGAGAAAAGTTTTTTTCTTTTTCTTTTTCAATTGATTAACTTAAATCTTTTACAACCTAATTTATTTTGAATATCATTTTTGAAATTAACAAAAATCTTAATAAAAATTTCCCATAAATTTTATGACAAGTACTAAAAAAATAAACTCTTTCCAATAAAAAAACATTTCACCCAAATCTATGAAAAATGTATTAGATTTATATAACAAACAAGACAACACAATGAAATCAGTATACATACATATAATGATTTCACTCTTCATTATTCATGTACCATGCATAATTCATGTGCAAATTTAATGTACAATGTGGTTGAATTGATTATGTGCTCTAAGATAAAAATTGAGGACATTGTAATAAAATTAGATTAAGTAAATCTGCATGTAAATAATGAAAAATAGTTTTACAATAACAAACATTTAATATTATGAACATGGAAAAAGAAGACAACATTGGTTGGAATAGAGAAATTAATAATTGATGCCTGCTAAGGCAATGGAAAAGCGGAGAATGGAAGGTCGTCTGATTGTCATTTTGTCAATCTATGTAGATGAAAACTTTCCAAAGAAGGATTGCATTAAGCCAATATGCAATAGATTGAAACTTACCATTTGACGTGAGCATTGCAAAAAACATTATGTAATAGCATGGAAAAACTGTACAATGAACTTTCTTATACATAAAAGTAATGTCAAAACATACTTAGCAATGTTTAAAGCAAAAAAATATTGAACCACTACCATAAAATCAATCTAGTTGTCTCATCATGGTGCAATAGGCTCTAGTCTAACCCAAATTCTAAAATATAAACATCTATCGATGTAATAAATAGATATATTGCCAAATTCATACTACTATGAGCTTTGAATCCCAAACTGAAATTTCAGAAGCATAATTATAAATACAGATAGGTTATAAATTAAGTGCCACTATGTTTATCCATGTTGAACAATTACCAATTATCTTATGTAAACTAAGATATTTTTAATAAAACGCTTCTATCAACTTCATTGTATCTAAAAGGATCTAAACACCTATTCACTCAATATAAGAGATTCCCACTGTATCTAAAGATCTAATAAAACGCTTCTATCAACTTCATCGTATCTAAAAAGATCTAAACACATATTCACTCAATAAAAGATCTAAACACCTATTCTGTAATCATTTCAAATTATTTAATAATAATTGAATAATATATATGTTTGAATGAAAATGAGGAGAGTCATTAACCTTTATCCAGATCAATTTTAATTTATAGAATCTTAAAAAGTAAAATAATAATTATCATCATTATTGAAAATATTTTTTGTAATATTAATACTCTTACAAATAAAATAACATTTTTATGCTATAATTTATTTTATACTCTTTCCGATTATTTCGATTACAAATAATAATACAAACAAGCCCGCACATCCCACATGGCGAGTGGGTTCTGATCTTGACAGCCACAAAGAAAAGTATTTGTTTGTAAACTTAATAAAAAAATTAAAGTTACATTACTTTCTAAGCAGACGTGATAAACGTGTTCCTTTTTAGATCTTGAAAAGATTATCGCTAATTCGATTCCGGGCATCAATATAAACTAACCCCACAACCCACTCGGTATGTCGGCTGTCGCCGTCACCACGGTACATTGTATAAACTTGTATAAAAAATGGAAGTTGATGTATTTGGGTATGGTTTATTTTGGGTTGGCAAAAAAACCAAACCCCATGTATTGGGGTACGGTTGATTTTGGGTGCGAGATAAATACAAGAATCATAAGGTGGTGATGTTTTTGACATTGTTATTTGAGATATTGGTAGGTGAATTTGAAATTGTTATAAAACAACATATTTTAATTGTACTAGAGTAAAGAATTGTTGGAAAGTTTTTAGCCTAAACAGTTTTGAGGAAATGGGCAAAATAAAGTGCATAATTTTTAGAAAATTCACAAGTATTGTGAAAATCTAAATTTCTATAACACGAAATAGTGGAGAACCTATAGCAATTGACTTTAGACAAAGCTACGGAGAAGGTGACGTTTTGTGGGTTTGGGATCTATCACATGTAATTTTACATAGACTTGTAGTTACACAAAGAAGCATATAGATGGGTGTTGTCTTATAGATCAATTTATAAATAGAGCATTGGAGAAGGTGCCATCTTCTAGGTTTAAGGTTCATCATAATTAATCCACGTAGATTGGAAAAGAAGACGTTATCTTATGAGTTTGAGGTATGTCACCACTAAATTATGCAAAAACAACAACTGAGAAAGTGTTTCCATATGGGTTCAAGAGATTTAGCTACTAAGTTTAGAGATACAAACTGGAGTTCAGTGCCATCATATAGCTTTACCCATAACTATTTTAGACATAAATGAATTGACAAGATGTTTCCTTATATGTTCGAGGTCCATAATCATGGATCTACACCTAAGCTAGCATTTTCATGACAAATTTTCAAAGGGTCATAGAGAGGAAGCTATGTTTCAGGTTTGAAGTCAATTAGTTTAGCATAAAGTAGTGTAGAAGGTAGAACTCCTTATGTTTGAGGTCCTTTATCATTGGTTTACTTGTAAAATAACAAAGAAGACGTTCCCTTGTAGGTTCAGGGTTCTTGTGACTAATTTTCATAAAGTAGTAGAGAAGGTGTCGGATTGAAGGTTTGAGTCATACATAATTGGTCTAGACCTAAAATGATGGAGAGGGTGTTATCTTGTAGATTTGAGGTTTGTTGCAATTCATTTACAGATAAAATGTATATAAGTAATTACTTTGTAGGTTTGAGGTCCATCACAATCAGGGTAGTTTTTAAGGATTGTAATATTATATTTAAGTATAGTATCCTAAGCGATTATTTTGGATTTAAAAAAACATGTATATATATAAGTAGGCGAATATTAAATATAAAACATATAGTCTACTACCGAAATGTGTAAATTTTGGCGAATATTATGATAAAAAAAACATATTTTATGTAAATATAGGTGATATTAGAGACTAAAAATGACCAAATAGTCAATTTAGTTTTTGAAAAAAAAAACCAAAAAATAGCCAATTAGCGAAATTTCGCCCTTAAAAATTACCGTGATCACAATTTACTTACATGTATAATTGTGTGAAATTTATTTCCTTGTAGGGCTTAGGTTCATTTTCATCGATTTATGCATAAAGTGGACAAGGCATCATCTTGTAGGTTTCAGGTCAATCAACACCAATTTTCACACTGTTTTATGTGTTTTGCAGTTGATTTACACATAAAGTAATGGAGAAGCCATTGCCTTGTATACGTTTGAGATCCATAAGACCTAGTTTACTTGTTGGTTGCTTTTGTACAATCATATCTAATGTAAATTCAGATAATAATGTTCTTCGGATTAAGATGCAAACATTAAATTTGCAGTTGGATTGAACAAGGGTCAAAAAATTTATGGTTAGAATTTTTTCTCACCTTTGAATTTAAATTTAAAGAGAAATAAGTGTTCAGTAACAAAATAACAAATTTAAATCTGAAAGAAGCAAGTCGATAAAAAAAATAAAAATGGATTTTGTAGTAAGTATAAGTAGCTGTTAATGACAGTGAGCAAAATAAATATACTAGTAAATTGGATTATGATTGAGCTATTGATTATCTAGAGTTTAATATAATTAATTGATTTTAATTTTAATTTTTTCCGATATTGTTAATTGGGTGCAATTTGAGTGATTCAAAAGAAAGTTGTCGTTTTATGAATTTAAATTTCATTATGAATTTAAATTTAATTGAGAGAAAAGTTTTTTTTTTCTTTTTCAATTGATTAACTTAAATCTTTTACAACCTAGTTTATTTTGAATATCATTTTTGAAATTAACAAAAATGCTTAATAAAAATTTCCCATAAATTTTATGACAAATACTAAAAAAATAAACTCTTTCCAATAAAAAAACATTTCACCCAAATCTATGAAAAAGATATTAGATTGATATAACAAACAAGACAACACAATGGAATCAGTATTATTCATGTACCATGCATAATTCATGTTTATGTACCATGCATAATTCATGTGCAAATTTAATGTACAATGTGGTTGAATTGATTATGTGCTCTAAGGTAAAAATTGAGGACATTGTAATAAAATTAGATTGAGTCAATCTGCATGTAAACAATGAAAAATAGTTTTACAATAACAAACATTTAATATTATGAACATGGAAAAAGAAGATAACATTGGTTGGAATAGAGAAATTAATAATTGATGCCTGCTAAGACAATGGAAAAGCGGAGATTGGAAGGTCGTCTGATTGCCATTTTGTCAATCTATGTAGATGAAAACTTTCCAAAGAAGGATTGCATTAAGCCAATATGCAATAGATTGAAACTTATCATTTGACATGAGCATTGCAAAAAACATTATGTAATAGCATGGAAAAATTGTACAATGAACTTTGTTATACATAAAAGTAATGTCAAAACATATTTAGCAATGTTTAAAGCAAAAAAATATTGAACCACTACCATAAAATCAATCTAGTTGTCTCATCATGGTGCAATCTAGGAAAAGCATAGGCTCTAGTCTAACCCAAATTCTAAAATATAAACATCTATCGATGTAATAAATAGATATATTGTCAAATTCATACTACCATGAGCTTTGAATCCCAAATTGAAATTTCAGAAGCATAATTATAAATACAGATAAGTTATAAATTAAGTGCCACTTTGTTTATCCATGTTGAACAGTTACCAATTGTCTTATGTAAACTAAGATATTTTTAATAAAACGCTTCTATCAACTTCATCGTATCTAAAAGGATCTAAACACCTATTCACTCAATATAAGAGATTCCCACTGTATCTAAAGATCTAATAAAACGCTTCTATCAACTTCATCGTATCTAAAAAGATCTAAACACCTATTCACTCAATAAAAGATCTAAACACCTATTCTGTAATCATTTCAAATTATTTAATAATAATTGAATAATATATATGTTTGAATGAAAATGAGGAGAGTCATTAACCTTTATCCAGATCAATTTTAATTTATAGAATCTTAAAAAATAAAATAATAATTATCATCATTATTGAAAATATTTTTTGTAATATTAATACTCTTACAAATAAAATAACATTTTTATGCGATAATTTATTTTATCCCCTTTCCGATTATTTCGATTACAAATAATAATACAAACAAGCCCGCACAGCCCACGTGGCGAGTGGGTTCTGATCTTGACAGCCACAAAGAAAAGTATTTGTTTGTATACTTAATAAAAAAATGAAAGTTATATTACTTTCTAAGCAGACGTGATAAACGTGTTCCTTTTTAGATCTTGAAAAGATTATCGCTAATTCGATTCCTGGCATCAATATAAACTAACCCCACAACCCACTCGGTATGTCGGCTGTCGCCGTCACCACGGTACATTGTATAAACTTGTTTAAAAAATGGAAGTTGATGTATTTGGTTGGGTATGGTTTATTTTGGGTTGGCAAAAAAACCAAAGCCCATGTATTGGGGTACGGTTGATTTTGGGTGCGAGATAAATACACGAATCATAAGGTGGTGATGTTTTTGACATGGTTATTTGAGACATTGGCAGGTGCATTTGAAATTGTTATAAAACAACATATTTTAATTGTACTAGAGCAAAGAATTGTTGGAAAGTTTTAGCCTAAACAGTTTTGAGGAAATGGGCAAAATAAAGTGCATAATTTTTAGAAAATTCACAAGTATCGTGAAAATCTAAATTTCAATAACACGAAATAGTGGAGAACCTATAGCAATTGACTTTAGACAAAGCTACGGAGAAGGTGACGTTTTGTGGGTTTTGGATCTATCACATGTAATTTTACATAGACTAGTGGTTACACAAAGAAGCATATAGATGGGTGTTGTCTTATAGATCAATTTATAAATAGAGCATTGGAGAAGGTGCCATCTTCTAGGCTTAAGGTTCATCATAACTAATCCACGTAGATTGGAAAAGAAGATGTTATCTTATGAATTTGAGGTATGTCACCACTAAATTATGCAAAAACAAATTGAGAAGGTGTTTTTGTATGGGTTCAAGAGATTTAGCTACTAAGTTTAGAGATACCAATTGGAGTTCAGTGCCATAAAATAGATTTACCCATAACTATTTTAGACATAAAATAATTGAGAAGATGTTTCCTTATAGGTTCGAGGTCCATAATCATGGATCTACACCTAAACTAGCATTTTCATGACAAATTTTCACAGGGTCACAGAGAGGAGGCCATGTTTCAGGTTTTAAGTCAATTAGTTTAGCATAAAGTAGTATAGAAGGTAGCACTCCTTAGGTTTGAGGTCCTTTATCATTGGTTTATGTAGTGCCCTCTTTCACGCACTAGGTCTCTATTTGTATTTTCATGTAAATACCAAGTTTTCTCTTATGTTTTCTCGAAAAATTCGACCGTCCATGTCTCTGTTATCTAAATGCTTACATGTCTCTTCAATTTAAATAAACATAAACTTAAATATTCATTACAGCTCTGTTCTTTTAACATGCATAAATTGAAAGTAAAAGAAAATACCTTTTATTCAAGCTAGCTCAGTAAAATACCTGGACCTGTAGATTTGCAGTGAGGTAAGAAGATTCCTGTAGTGGTTTCTGTAGGTTACCTTAGCAACCCAAAATGATGTGTCCACCCTGCCGATCAGCTATTATAGTGTTGACCCTAGGAAATCAACGGATTTCCTAGCCCCCGAGCCCACAGACCGATAATCCCGACAGCAGCTTTCCATCGAACCTTTCCATGGTAATCATTTGCTGAGTTAATCCCCTCCTCAGTCTTTTCATTTGAGTCTCCCACCTCCTCAAAGCTTCGAGTTAACCCCCTCCTCGGCATTTCCTCATTTTTCACAAAATAACCCTCACAGTTCTCCCACAATAATCCCCCTTACTAATTTTTAAAACTCCTCTCTATAGAAAAATCCTTCCCTCCATAATTCCATAGCTTCCTTATCACTCCGCCACCCTAGCTGTCACCCTCTGGAAGTACCAATCATTAATGCCACCCCTTTTCAAGGCATAAAGGTGGATTATATATACTATTTTAAATCATCCAATTTTCTTTTGAGCAGTAGGATTATTTAATAATTTATTTAACAACTCCTTTTTATTTTCTTGGAATGATTCCGTCCGTTAACTAAATGTATAATTTATTTAATAAATTTATTATTAATCCACCCACTATGCTTTATGAAAGGGTTTATTATCATTATTATTATTATTAATTAAGTAATAATAATAACGTAATAATAATATCAAATAATAATTTAAAATAATAGTAATTAATTTAATTGTGAATAGTAATTAAAATATCTATTTGTTTAACTGATAAGTGTCAACCTAATACCCCTAGGTATAAGTAATGAAATATAATTAATGGTTTACTTAACCATAATCAACAATTATATAGTGTACTCTTCTAGTATTAATATTTAACTATCATACTTCATATCGAGGACACCTTCATTTGAGGGCACTTACAATTAATGACATTTATTTTACACATTAGAACTTGACAATCTTTTACTAATCAAGTCATTCAGTAAATACTTAATTGATTTATCTCTGATAACTTATAACATTGTCAAATCTTGATAAGTAGGTTGTAAACCAATATTATTGCGCATGTGCATAATGTGCATGCGTGGCCAGCGTATGCACAAGACGAACATGTACTATAAACATACGTCATATTTCCTATGCATAATAGCTAACTAATACTAATAATACTTTATGCAAACTGAACAAGTATACATTCATCATCATATTACTAAAACATCATCGGTTATTTTATCAGTCAACTTTTAAGGTTTCATTTCATTATTTTTGTGATTACCTTTGTTTAATCAATCAGGTACAAGGGATGCTACCTACTCCCACTAACTCAAGATCAATGGGTACCCAACCCTCATTAGTACTAGCTATCATATCCTCCCATCCTAACCTACTGCCACATCCTCCCTATCCTTCCTCTGCTAGTATAACAGTGGATGTCGGACTCATCGACCTAACCACATAGAACATGAGAGCGATAGCGTCGACCGAACAGCGGACCTATCCTCCCCTAGAAGGCATCCGACCATCGTCATCACAACTACATGGGGAGCGTGTCTCAGCACGGCCCTCCCATGACCTCGGGTATCATAGGAACATAGGGTGGGAAGCACATCCATCCCTCTCAACATACTGGGCCTACGCCCTTATCAAATCATACTCTGCTGCTCCCGATATTATCGATACATGTCATCGTTTTATCAATTTCGGTTGCTAAGGTTTACTGCATGGATAGGTTCTTCTCCGTATATCAGATCAAGTACCCGGCTATCCCATAGCCCTCGTGTCCTGTAGGTTAGTATTCCGCAAGATACACCTTTTATAACAAGCATTTCCATTCGATCACCACTTGATCCATATCATCAACATCATTTTATTTCACGTCTCAATTTCATCACAGGTATGTATGGAATATAACAGTTCTATCAATTTCATCATAGGATGGCATCCACGTACAACACCATATATTTCACATTCTATATTGTCTGATCCATATTGTCAGCATCATTTATTTCATCACATAAAATCATTAAATCGATCACAGCATACTTACCACATCATATATATCACATTTCCTCCAGGACGATTATCAACATACACTGTCATTATGAAATAAAATAATCTCATGATAATCATATCTTTAATAACCGCATGAATATAGTAACATCATTAACACAGTAGCACATATCATCATATCTAACATGCCAAAAATATAGTTCACTCTGTCTAGCTAAGTCAAACAAATAATAAGCAATTAAAGTGAAAGGTGTCTAACTCATAAACATGCTTGGTCAAAATATGGGGCGTTACATACACCCACCCTTCAGGAAACTTCGTCCCGAAGTTATGGTCACAATAATGGAGGGAAAATCTTGATGCCTAACCTCTTCATTCTTGCAAGTAGCAGGTGTTGGCCATAATTGTCTTACTTAGTTTTGACTTGACAGAATATGTTGATATTTTCCTATGGCTTTGCTTCTTTTATCCCCAGATGTGTATTCTAATAATTTAGAGAACATTTAGATTAATTTTTCTATTGAATCTCTAAAATCCGTAAGGTTATAATCAAGTGCCATCCACCTTAGTATCCTACTTCTTACCATGTAGTAACATCCTTCGAGTTATAACACCCAGAGAGGTTTACTCATCACAAAACTTATATTAATCCAACTTAACATGAAATAATCAACAATTTTTTTTGTTTAAATGGAGAGCTGAGAGTTCATAATCCTTAATTATTCAACAAGCGACTACAAGGATTCTTAAATATTTGCATACCTCTCCTAGGAGATGAAGGTCCCTGTTATATCATCCTAAGGTCAAACATTCTTATTACTTTAGTGTTAACAAGCAATCCGCACCCTTGATAATCATAAGTATCGTAACAATTATTAAAGCAGGGGAAGTATCATTTAATAGGATGTTCTTAGTAACTATATCTACCAGAATGCTTAAGTTCACTGATAGTATCTGTTAGGGGTTAAACAACGTAACTTTATTCATTGGGGTGCACATCGGTTCCTATTTCGCCTCCATTATTACCCCATTTACTTGTATTACTAGGTCACTTAACCTGGTTGAGGGTTCGACGCACCTTCATTCGCGGTAACTTCATTAGTCCCTCAATAATTTACCCAATTTTATAATTTACTGCTCATTCATTTTGTAATTATTAAATCATAGTTGTTTTTCAATAATATCCCCTCCATCATGACAATTTGACCTAAGCAAGACTAGCAGCATATAACCCCTATTCTTTTCTTGCACATACCTAGTTCCTTCAATCTCATTCCACTTACTATAATGAAACATGATTAGTTGCACTTTACACCTAGAAAACTTACGGTGTCGATTTTAATACATAGATATCTCCCATATTTAATACTAATTAAATTTTCAACTAGGGGAATCCATTCACACATACTTTAAATATTGACTTACCACCTCTATTTGGAGTGCCTCATACAACTACACATTATTACTAGACATGAGATACACATATAATCTTACTCCCATTCTTGCCAGTTTGTAAAGATGCCCACACTCATCAATAATTAATTTCATCATTTTTCATAATTGGGAATGCACTATTTCCCTTAAAACATAGTTTTATTACAAATTCCAAGTACTGGATTTATAACTGTTGTTACGCTATTGGTCAAGTGTTATTGACTTTCAATTATCTCCCATTTTGTTAGCTTCCTACCATGTCCTTACTCCATTTACTACCTTATTCGATTTGGTTAATACCTCTCTTGTTTCTATCGATGATCCTCCCCTATATATATAAATGTATAACCTGTAGATCCTGTACATAATAGGAAGCAACACAATTGTCCTAGTCACTGATAGTGGTAACCATCATCCCTTAATATTTGAACACGAATATTCATTTATTCGACAATTCGACGCATTATTAGACGTAATTGGACTCCGTAATCACAATTAACTAATAGAACTAGAACGCTTCTTCATTCCTTATAATCTTTAAGGTACATCACCTTGCAATTTCACTTATTGGTAATAAACAATAACAAAAGTATCGTAGCATTATTAAATTAGGAGAACTATTATTGTTTAAGAGGTTTTCATGGCTATTTCTTATCAAATACAATTGTTATCGTGTTTATTTATTATTCTCATTTAAAACCAATATCATTTGTCGGGAAACCATTACTTCTTCAACTCCTTCAGAATCTCGTAGCTAGTTTGTACCCACCCTTACCATCGCAAGGGAAATTACCACCCTTACCATCGCAAGGGTAATCACTAGTATATATGTATAAATATCCTTGGTCTACCCCTACAATTCGAATGAGAACATCATTGCGTGATATGCTCAATCATAGTAGAATGTCATAACAACCACTTTAGTTGAGTTAAGTTGAGGACTGTGTTGAGATTCTTATGACTCTCTTATTATTACCCGAAATGATCACTATTTTAGGTATGATTAATCCAAAATTTTCTCAAAAACCCTTCGCACCATTACACCAATATGTAACTTAATTAGTCCAATCCATGTTCCCCCTTAATGAAATAGTCTTTTAATAAGCTTTATATGCAACCTCCTTGTTTAAGTGCATGGTGTTTTCCCTAATGGGATTTAAAAAAGATACACAGCCCTTGTATCGAGCAAATTCTATTTCCATCCTTTATCTTATCTAAATAATGTCGTGTATTTTGTTGTGGGAGAAATAGCAGCTCAAACACCACTCCATGTTTATTTAACCAGGTTCTCTTATTAAACACAAGCAAGGTGTAGGTGTGGTTGTCCTAACAAATCACACATTCACATATCCCTAAAACACGTTAATTACCCAACATGTAAACCTATTCAATAGAACTAGATGAGGTCACATGGTATTGCAACTAATGCAGTCTAGGAATTTCATTAACAGATTTAGAACACAACTTTTCCCTTCTTAGTCGATATATAAAAATTTCCTTTCTTAGTAGTACTTGGGGAAGAAATATAAAAGGAACTCGTGTCTACCCTGTCATTTTACCCCACGAGGAAAACCTAATGCAGTGCTCCTTAAAAAAAAATGCCTATATTATACTCATGTGCAAGGAACAGTTTGTTAGGATCAACGTGTTGAAATCTATGGTCGTTTTCATTAATGATTTTATCATGTAGTGAAATTAGCATCTTAGCATTCAGCTTACCCTGCTCGTTTTAGCGGTTCCTTTCTTTCAGATTAAGGGTTTGTTTCGTCTCTTCGACTATACGTTGAAGTCTTGACTATATGAATTTATTTCTCTCAGAAATTATTCAATAATTATTTGTAATATTTAAAAATATTATTTTAAACCTAACATAACAAATTCATATCAATCTAACTATATTATAAAATTCCTGGAACATGATTCATAAAATATGTTGGTCTTTATGTTGTACTTGCCTACATTCTACATTCATACATCTTCATGATTTGGTATACTTTCCTTCTTCTTACCTACATATATTTTCATTATCATCTTCGTCCAAGTTATATTAGAGTCGTTACAATATGATTTACAAATCATTCTTTCGTCAGTGAATACCTCAAAAGTATATTATAATGTTGTATAATGTATATGAGGTGTTGATTACGGAAATAGATAAATGGAGAGTCCCTTTAAAGAAAAGGGCCTTGTAGAAGCTCCATATGTGATCCTAGGAAGATAGTATTACAAAATTTGTTTTGAAATTTAAGTCTTCTTATGTCAATTTTATATATGTGATCCCATTAGTCGTGTGAAATCCATTTAAAGCATTCATAGAGGAAGATGATGAAATCAGTGCTTGGGATCCTTAATATTGACACAATAAGTAAGTGGCTCGAAATGTAAGAAAAAGAGAGGTGAAATACTTGAAATAATAATGAAAGTTATGCGAACCCTTTGACCTAACATTTATATTTCTTCACATTTGACCGAAGATCATCGATGACCCCTAAAAAAAAAATCCCAATAAATCATTTAAAAAAAATCAATAGGAAAAACTTTACTAAGAACACCACAAAATGTGCGATAACTTGATCTACACACATCAAACCATAGTTGTAAATCCATCAAATTACTTTTGATTTGCTAACCTCCAATATAAATAATCTAAAATTTATATTTTGTTGAAGAACAAAATGTCTTCCATTTCCATACACCATTTAGGGCATGTTTCTTTATGTGTATATATATTTATGGTTATAATTTATCTTTAAAATAAAAAGACACGTTAAATTTTTTTTTGACTTTATTTTACTTTTATTGCTCACTCACCCTTTTACCTTCGTTTTCCCGCTCTTGTCTTCATATGTATTATTTGTATTTTTATACTCTTATATTCTTATTTATTTCCCTTAAACGGTGTGCATAAAAAAGTTTCGTGAGTACCCTTTCACACACGACATTTATCACTTGAAAAAATTTCTTATAGAACAGTGCAAACCACCTACAGGATGTAATCTAGACATCGGAAGAATGAATAACTTATAATTTTTTTCTATGGATTTTTTTTTTATTAAGATAGAAAGTGACAACTCTACAACGTATCCATATTTTATTTAAATTCCATTTACACATTAATGAATCATATTATTTTATTGGGTTATATGTACTTAATTCATAATCAACAATTTAAGATAGAAACTAATCACTTTACAAGATAACTGATATTCATCTTCTAAACTTTTAATCAGCAAATTAAAATAGAGAGTAACTACTTTACAACGTAGACCCTTGTTTTATTTAAAGTCCATTTACATATTAACGAATCATATTTTTTTTTTTTCATTACAACATTAAACATAATTTTCATGCACATAGTTCACATGCCAAATTTATAAGTGGAATAACAAACTAAGAAAACAAAATATATCTTTATTTAATTCAAAATTGTAATCATTTTCCAATTTTAAAAGTACTCATTATTCATACGCTCCATGAAGATGGTGATCCCGTCGTAAGTAATTTTAATGGTTTTTAAATAAAATTTCGATCTCAGCTGTATGCAAATCGAGATGGGATCAAGCCATCGGATATCCTTCAGGAGATTACGAGTTCATTGATGTTATCATTGAGGGATTGACGGGAAAGTCTGAGCGACTCGTGGTTGATATTGATTTCCGGTTACAATTCTAGATCGCCCGTTCCACGGCCGATATGGTGCTGTGTTGAATATGCTTCCGGTCATCTGCAAGCTATCGAGCTTGGCGCTCAGTCTGCAGTGGTGAACGTTATTCCCCCCCCTCGACTTGGCATTCGGTCACATGCAAGCTCTCGGTGCTGTGCGCATTAATGGTGGAGGATAGAGGCTCTTAGTCTTGGCGCTTGAGTGGTGGAGAATATGTGGGCCCTTTAATGAATGACGTGGCTCTATGAGAATCATGGACATGGCAAATGGAAGGGAATTGACGGATCATGGTGGCCCCGCGCCCTCAACATACTCGGGAGTTAACGGAAGAGATCGGTCGCGGTAAGGATACCACCATCACACGCGTCAAATTTTTACTCGTCCGCACATAAGAAAGCGGTATGGAAAACCACCTTAAGGCCCAAGCGGAAACTGGCTTACGTGGCATAGGATCTACTCCCTATTTATGAAATAATACGAGGCCTCTTTTTGGCATTAGGTAGTCTTCGTTGGCATGTTAGGGCTTGGCAGCTAGTCGCGTGATTCGCTCTCCGTGCTGAGCGATAGGGCTTGGCCCAGTATACCCTTTTATTACAACGAGAGAGCCTGCACTTCGCCCAGCTTGGTGCTTGGGTTGGTGGGGTATGCGTGGTCCTATTCAACTGGGCTGGGTTCTTGTGTGAGCCTAGCGCCTGGGCTGTAGTTTAGTGTATGGTCCCCATTCGACCTGGCAGCTGGCTCTCGATGCTGAGCTTGGCTCGAACAGTGGTACTTTTAAAGGGTCCCCGTGATATTTTACAGTTGAGCATAATTTCTTGTGAGGATTTTTTGGGTGCAATGGGGTTGCAGACAATGAAGAAAATGCCGTCCTTCTTGGTTGACAAAAGCTCGGTGTTTAGTCAGACATTGCGGATCAGGTGAGCCCACGGCTTGACATTGGGGCCTGGTGCTTATGCACTGGGCACCAGGACTTGGTCGTAAGCTTGGTATTGTGTGAGAGGCTTGTGCAGGTACGAAGACTTGGAGCGGGAGGGAAGCCTGGCCCTCGAGCTTCACCCCTTAATATCAATTGAGATTTGTCATTCGCTTCATTTAAATTGAATGGATAGAATGCCAGCATGAATTTTATCTATTTTAGACTTTAGTCTTATCGAAGTTTTCCATTTTTACAACAACAAAAAAAATTTTACCCTCAGAAAACCCCTCATTTAGCATCGTTTTTCTATCTCTATTTTCCATTTTCTATTGAGCTGGCATTGAAAGGGATCTCGCATCACCATTATAAAATTGTTAATTAAAGATTCCCTTTGGCTGCATTTATTTGCTTGCCAAAGATAAATTAAACACTGCCGTTAGATGCTTTATCCTACTGATTTTCCCTTTTTTTTTATACAGTAGTCTAGAAATGACATTTGCCCGTTGTTTTAAGGTTAAATCGTAGACCTGGATAGTTGCACACTGAAATGTCAATCATTTGATTAAATTTGCAGACTTTAGCCTAAAATATACATTGATACACTTGTTTGAAACTCAGATTTTCATCATTTAGGCATTTATAACAGTCATTACTCATTGCTTAACACAATACAATCCTCTTATTCGTTATTTTGTTCACTGTGCATGCAGATCTGAAGTTTTAGGCCATCCCTAAGGGAGAGACGTTCTGTGAGTGACACGAAGGATAGAACGCGTAAACGTTACATGCACTTATTCGGCACTGTTATAGAATCTCATATTCATTGTCTTGTTGAATTTATTTATAGCAATTTTGTTGTGTACAATTTATGAACTTAGTACTCTGGTCATTGTACTGCTTTAAGAAGATTTTTTTTTTGGAATAGATAATATACCCAGGTTTGGTGCGACTATGTGGTATATTGCTACAGGGCTCATAGGGTGTTATTTATCCTTGAACAAGGATTTGTTTAATGAGGTCTAGGCCGATCCCTAAATATGATTATTGTTTCATTTCCTTTTTATAATGAGTCTTTAAGCCACGAAGCTCCGTCAAAAGGGAGGTCTCGACATTTGCCTATGAGTGTGGCTCTCTTCCAAATATTGTACACTTATATATTCACAAGTTTCATAAGCAGTTATATATATATCGTTCAAATTCTGTTTCTGTTATGCTTTATAAATGCAGGGAAAAGGCTCTTCAAGTTATCTCCCCTTTTGTTGCAGACGTCATGATTGTTTGTTATTTTTCAATAAATTTCCTTATGATTCCAGGTGTAGTTAGGCCCTAAGGTCTCAGGGTTTGAGCCGAGGCTCTGATACCAAATGTAGTGCCCTCTTTCAGGCACTGGGTCTCTATTTGTATTTTCATGTAAATACCAAGTTTTCTCTTATGTTTTCTCGAAAAATTCGACCGTCCATGTCTCTGTTATCTAAATGTTTACATGTCTCTGCAATTTAAATAAAAATAAACTTAAATCTTCATTACAGCTCTGTTCTTTTAACATGCATAAATTGAAAGTAAAAGAAAATACCTTTTATTCAAGCTAGCTCAGTAAAATACCTGGACCTGTAGATTTGTAGTGAGGTAAGAAGATTCCTGTAGTGGTTTCTGTAGGTTACCTTAGCAACCCAAAATGATGTGTCCACCTTGTCGATCAGCTATTATCGTGCTGACCCTAGGAAATCAACGGATTTCCTAGCCCCCGAGCCCACAGACCGATAATCCTGACAACAGCTTTCCATCAAACCTTTCCATGGTAATCATTTGCTGAGTTAACCCCCTCCTCAATCTTTTCATTTGAGTCTCCCACCTCCTCAAAGCTTCGAGTTAACCCCCTCCTCGGCATTTCCTCCTTTTTCACAAAATAACCCTCACAGTTCTCCCACAATAATCCCCCTTACTAATTTGTAAAACTCCTCTTTATAGAAAAATCCTTCCCTCCATAATTCCATAGCTTCCTTATCACTCCGTCGCCCTAGCTGTCACCCTCTGGAAGTACCAATCATTAATGCCACCCCTTTTCAAGGCATAAAGGTGGATTATATATACTATTTTAAATCATCCAATTTTCTTTTGAGCAGTAGGATTATTTAATAATTTATTTAATGAATTTATTATTAATCCACCCACTATGCTTTATGAAAGGGTTTATTATCATTATTATTATTATTAATTAAGTAATAATAATAACGTAATAATAATATCAAATAATAATTTAAAATAATAGTAATTAATTTAATTGTGAATAGTAATTAAAATATCTATTTGTTTAACTGATAAGTGTCAACCTAATACCCCTAGGTATAAGTAATGAAATATAATTAATGGTTTACTTAATCATAATCAACAATTATATAGTGTACTCTTCTAGTATTAATATTTAACTATCATACTTCATATCGAGGACACCTTCATTTGAGGGTACTTACAATTAATGACATTTATTTTACACCTTAGAACTTGACAATCTTTTACTAATCAAGTCATTCAGTAAATACTTAATTGATTTATCTCTGATAAGTTATAACATTGTCAAATCTTGATAAGTAGGTTGTAAACCAATATTATTGCGCATGTGCATAATGTGCATGCGTGGCCAGCGTATGCACAAGACGGACATGTACTATAAACATATGTCATATTTCCTATGCATAACAGCTAACTAATACTAATAATACTTTATGCAAACTGAACAAGTATACATTCATCATCATATTACTAAAACATCATCGGTTATTTTATCAGTCAACCTTTAAGGTTTCATTTCATTATTTTTGTGATTACCTTTGTTTAATCAATCAGGTACAAGGGAAGCTACCTACTCCCACTAACTCAAGATCAACGGGTACACAACCCTCATCAGTACTAGCTATCATATCCTCCCATCCTAACCTACTGCCACATCCTCCCTATCCTTCCTCTTCTAGTATAACAGTGGATTTCGGACTCATCGACCTGACCACATAGAACATGAGAGCGATAGCGTCGGCCGAACATCGAACCTATCCTCCCCTAGTAGGCATTTGACCATCGTCATCACAACTACATGGGGAGCATGTCTCAGCACGGCCCTCCCATGACCTTGGGTATCATAGGAACATAGGGTGGGAAGCACATCCATCCCTCTCAACATACTAGGCCTACGCCCTTATCAAATCATACTTTGCTGCTCCCGAGATTATCGGTCCATGTCATCGTTTTATCAATTTCGGTTGCTAAGGTTTACTGCATGGATAGGTTCTTCTCCGTATATCAGATCAAGTACCCAACTATCCCATAGCCCTCGTGTCCTGTAGGTTAGTATTCCACAAGATACACCTTTTATAACAAGCATTTCCATTCAATCACCACTTCATCCATATCATCAACATCATTTTATTTCACGTCACAATTTCATCACAGGTATGTATGGAATAGAACAGTTCTATCAATTTCATCATAGGATGGCATCCACGTACAACACGATATATTTCACATTCTATATTGTCTGATCCATATTGTCAGCATCATTTATTTCATCACATAAAATCATTAAATCGATCACAGCATAATTACCACATCATATATATCGCATTTCCTCCAGGACGATTATCAACATACACTGTCATTATGAAATAAAATAATCTCATGATAATCATATCTTTAATAACCGCATGAATATAGTAACATCATTAACACAGTAGCACATATCATCATGTCTAACATGCCGAAAATATAGTTCACTATGTCTAGCTGAGTCAAACAAATAATAAGCAATTAAAGTGAAAGGTGTCTAACTCATAAACATGCCTGGTCAAAATATGGGGCGTTACAATTTACTTGTAAAATAACAAGGAAGACGTTCCCTTGTAGGTTCAGGGTTCTCGTGACTAATTTTCATAAAGTAGTAGAGAAGGTGTCGGATTGAAGGTTTGAGTCATGCACAATTGGTCTAGACCTAAAATGATGGAGAGGGTGTTATCTTGTAGATTTGAGGTTGGTTGCAATTCATTTACAGATAAAATGTATATAAGTAATTACTTTGTAGGTTTGAGATCCATCACAATCAGGGTAGTTTTTAAGGATTCTAATATTATATTTAAGTATAGTATCCTAGGAGATTATTTTGGATTGAAAAAAGCATGTATATATATAAGTAGGCGAATATTAAATATAAAACCTACAATTTACTACTTAAATGTGTAAATTTTGGCGAATATTATGATAAGAAAACATATTTTATGTAAATATAAGCGATATTAGAGACTAAAAATGACCAAATAGTGAATTTAGTTTTTGAAAAAAAAAACCCGAAAAATAGCCAATTGGCGAAATTTCGCCCTAAAAAATTACCCTGATCACAATTTACTTACATGTATAATTGTGTGAAAGTTATTGCTTTGTAGGTTTGAGGTCCATCACAATTTACTTACATGTATAATTCTCTGAAAGTTATTGCCTTGTAGGGCTTAGGTTCATTTTCATCGATTTACACATAAAGTAGTGGACAAGGCATCATCTTGTAGGTTTTAGGTCAATCAACACCAATTTTCACATAGTTTTAGGTGTTCTGCAGTTGATTTACACGTAAAGTAGTGGAGAAGCCATTGCCTTGTATACGTTTGAGATCCATAAGACCTAGTTTACTTGCTCATTGCTTTTGTACAATCATATCTAATGTAAATTCAGATAATAATGTTCTTCGGATTAAGATGCAAACATTAAATTTGCAGTTGGATTGAGCAAGGCTCAAAAAATTTATGGTTAGAATTTTTTCTCACCTTTGAATTTAAATTTAAAGATAAATAAGTGTTCAGTAACAAAATAACAAATTTAAATCTAAAAGAAGCAAGTCGAAGAACAAAAATAAAAATGGATTTTGTAGTAAGTATAAGTAGTTGTTAATGACAGTGAGCAAAAGAAGTATACTAGTAAATTGGATTATGATTGAGCTATTGATTATCTAGAGTTTAATATAATTAATTGATTTTAATTTTAATTTTTTCCAATATTGTTAATTGGGTGCAATTTGAGTAATTCAGAGAAAAGTTATTATCTTATGAATTTAAATTTAATTGAGAGAAAAGTTGTTTTTTTTTCTTTTTCAATTGATTAACTTAAATCTTTTACAACCTAGTTTATTTTGAATATCATTTTTAAAATTAACAAAAATGCTTAATAAAAATTTCCCATAAATTTTATGACAAATACTAAAAAAATAAACTCTTTCCAATAAAAAAACATTTCACCCAAATCTATGGAAAATGTATCAGATTAATATAACAAACAAGACAGCACAATGAAATCAGTATACATACATATAATGATTTCACTCTTCATTATTCATGTACCATGCATAATTCATATGCAAATTTAATGTACAATGTCGTTGAATTGATTAGATTGAGTCAATCTACATGTAAACAATGAAAAATTGTTTTTCAATAACAAACATTTAATATTATGAACATGGAAAAAGAAGACAACATTGGTTGGAATAGAGAAATTAATAATTGATGCCTACTAAGGCAATGGAAAAGCGGAGAATGGAAGGTCATCTGATTGCCATTTTTTCAATGTATGTAGATGTAAACTTTCCAAAGAAGGATTGCATTAAGCCAATATGCAATAGATTGAAACTTATCATTTGACGTGAGCATTGCAAAAAACATTATGTAATAGCATGGAAAAACTGTACAATGAACTTTTTTATACATAAAAGTAATGTCAAAACATATTTAGCAATGTTCAAAGAAAAAAAATATATTGTTATGAAAGGTGTCTAATGCATAGAGTACACTGTTGCGAGAGTATTATACACTATTCACAAGGAAAAATAAAGACATAATGACTTTAACAAAACTACAAAATCTATAGACATAGATATGTTATAGAAACAATGCATGGAATCTGCATCGAATTATATGGAAAAAATGCTTTGCAAAAAGCCATCGATCAGCAACGGGAGCAAGCATAATTGATGATTTCTTAGGGGTACCTGCATGAAGCTGGTATCCAAAAAGTCCGCAACAACAGCGCGTGAGCGAAAAAAAAAAAGCGATGTGCATGCACTTCCAAATGTGTGCACACGTCGTGGCTTCGGCAATGCCGAACATCCATGTGGTTGACCCCACGTGGACAAAAGGCACACACTGTAATGTCCCTTCTTAGGAATTTTATTAAAATGACAATTTTTCACTTTATCCCTAGTTTGACCTTTGACTAGTTTGGATTTCTAGGTCCCAAATTTGCCCCAAATGATCCCAAATCTTATGAGAAGTTGTATGAATGATATTAGAACATAAATATGTGTTTCAGGGATGCCTTTGGACCTTTAAAATACTTTTGCAAATCCTCTTTAGATTCTGATCAATGTAGGTAACTTTACTAGTGATTTCCCTTTGACTAGTATTGATCTCTAGGTCTCAAATTGACTCCAAATCCCTTCAAATCTTCAAGGAAGGTGTATGAATGATATTAAAACTTGAATATGATTTTTATGGATGAAATATGGCCACCAAAAGACCTCTTCAAACTCTCTTAATATTCTGGACCAATTATGCAATTTTACTAGTATTTTGGGGTTCAAATCCCCATGGGGTAAGTATTGAAAATGGCTTCCCAAATGCCTCCAAACCCACTCAAATTTATGAAAAGAGGTATGTAAGGTGTTAAGTATGTTATTAGAGTCTCATATGCACCATTAATTTATTATTACAACTATTCTCACCCTCTCCCATTCAATTGCAATAATCCCCAATTCGACCCTTGGGGAAATGGCACTATTTCACCTCCCAATACAACTAAACTGAGTAAAAATGATTCAAATGCTCAAGTACAGTACATGAAACTTGTATAATACATCCATGGCAGTATATTTATCACAAATATATCATAGAATAATCCATTCATTCAAAATAATCATCATTACATTGATTCACAACAAGGTAGTGGGGAAATGGCACTGTTCTTTCATTAAAATTGAGATTTATACATTTCTACTTGGAATTTTGACCTGAAACTTTCTGGATATGAAGAAAAAAGTATTTACTTCATATTAAAAAATAAATGGGGCATTAAAATCTCCCTCAAAGATTACAATAGCTCACCAAAAACGCCCTCCTTCAAGGATCAAGAATATGCCATCAAAACTGAAAATGGTTGAAGGAGTGCGCTGCAATAGAAGAAACCATGAGATACCCTATATCTTACACCTGCAAATAAATACTCCATTAAATCTCCAAATTAAAGGTCTAAATGGCCTTTCCAATTACCAACTTGGATGGGAATCTTTCACCCTCAAAATTGGCCAAAGCAAGAAACTAGTCATCCACTAGCTCTCCCTCTTCACAAATGCAATTGAAAATTCTACAAATGATCAAAATCCGGTTTCATTCTTTGTTATTGACATTTATAAACTTCTAATGTCCTCCATGGGTCGAATTCCTTCCAAGAGACTCATGCCAACTCAAGTTGGGAAGAGATTCCAAAGAACGCCACTTGTACAACAATTCCTAGTCTCCCACTTCCACCAAATCACATGTGGAAGCATCTTAGCTGCCCTAACACCCTTGAGCGCCCTCTTGGAGTCTATTTTTAGCCTTGACATGTCATATATGTCATATGTCATCCTTTAGGTCTTATTTGTGTCATAGGTGTCATAGCATCTTCATCATTGTTGTCATAGAGCTAGGGAATCTAGCCCAAGTGTCTCACTAGCTCCAAATTGCCTCTTCCTCTTCCATGGGAGTTACTCTTCCTCTATATTTCAACCTTGGATGAGTCATGTAATGAATAATACCTTTTGGACTCCCCCAAGTATGTTACCATTCACCTTGAATTCGAAATGGTGAGAGAATGATGCCAAGTGTAGTGGGAAAATCTAGCCATATGTGGGTCCCACTTCCTCCATGTGTCTTCATGATGAAATGCCACTTTGATTTTCACTTGTATATATTTATTTAGCTCCTTTATGAAATATTTATGCCATTCTTATGTTCAAACATCATTTATTAACCCCATTATTCCAAATCCCAAAGCTTCCACCCCAAACCTAAGAAACTAGTAATTTTCCTCCTTGGCAATTATTTGACCTTTAGCATCAATTTGACAAACTCTAATGAATAGGGCCAATGTGACCCAATGCCAAATTTGGGACATGACAAATCCTCCCTTCCCAATATTGCTTGTCCTCAAGCAATTTTAAACATGGGTGTTGAAGAACCTACTTTCTGTATAATTCTTTGAAGTTGCCATTGAATTGCCCAACCTTGAGTCTTTGAGTTTCCATGAAGATTTTAGAGAGGAACCACCATGCTTGCTGCTGCACTACTATGATAAAAATCACTTTATTAAGTGGGGAAATCCATCTCCCATACTGCTTGTTTCCCAAAAAATTTTGAAACCAATGAGATAAAAATTATTCCAGGGTCCCATTGCTTGTATTGCACCCCAATAATTAAGAGTGCTCTCCAACCCACACCATTAGTTAAGAGGATTCATGGATCCCATTTTCTTGTATGCATCCTTCCAAACATCATGAGTACCAAATATATATCATCAAAGTACATAACAACATAATGAAAATGTACATCAAGGATATGCTTCATCAAAGAGTCATGAAAGTGCTTATACCTCCAAGCAAGTAGACCACCATTTTCCAAGTGCATACAAGCTTCAAGTGACCAATCAAATCTGCTCCAATGACATAGGTGAGGATCCCATGTCCTATAATGCTGCTCCAAAAGGATGTGATATGCATCAAAATATTCAACCATGTATTCTTTCATCCAAGAAGTGAATGAAGAATCTCCACTAAAATCTGAACCAAATAATGAGCAGAAAAAACAAGGAGACTTCAAATGACTCAAAGAAGTATCACCCATACATCCCTGAATGTGAGAGTCATAAAGATATAACAAAGTATGTGTCTTGCAACAAAAATGTTCTCCAATCATAAATCTATTCACCCAAGTATTGGATGAAGTTCCTCCAACATCAAATGAATCAAGTGTTGAGCAAGAAAAACCATGAGTCTTCAAGTGACTCAAATGCATATCATAGGTGCATTCGTGTAGATGTGCATCATCATAAAGTAACAAAGGATGCTGCTGCAAATGTGAATAAGAATGTGCTCCAAACATGTCATCATAAAAGTTAAATCTAGGAGTTCCATACTCCTCATGTGGCACCATCAAAAAGAACACTTTCACCCATACTTCATTGAGACTAATGCTGCAAAACATGGAATTGTAGGATGTAGGATAATGAACTAACTTACCCAAATGATAAAAAAGTGTAGAAGTTTCATCATGGGAAGGATCCATATGGGTAGTATCATGCAGCTCCTTCAAAAGTGTGAAACCTTTGTCATAGATTGGTTACAATGTAGAAGAATCATGCTCTTCTTTAAAAATTGCGTAACCTTCATCAAGAGACAATTCAAGTTCTTCTTCCACCACGACAAGTGTTTGGATATCTTCAAGTTCATATTCAAACACATTAAGCACATTCAAATTTCCACATTTCTCATGATCCACCATGTCATGAGAATCCTCCAAACAATCTACCATTTGACAATCTGAAACATAGGAGGAAAAACAAGTATCTTGCAACTTTTCAAGGAGTTGCTAATTTTGAATTGTGAGCTTATGAATATCCTCATTATTCTTCAAGTATGCATCATGTAACAATTCATTAAGATTAAACAAATGGTTTCTATAAAAAACAAAGACATGAGTTTACCTTTGATATGGCACATTGCTCTTTGAATCTTCTCCATGTCTTCAATGAAGGATGTTTCCTCCAATGAAGTAGCTCTCCAACAAGAATTTGACACTAAGGTTTGAGTGTCATGGAGAATGCTGAGGGACTCTTGGATCTTCTTTTCATTCATCTTTAAGGACCCTTCAAGAAAATGAGGCTCTTGCAAATGAACCTCCTCATCTTCTTCATTTTTGCTTGGACCAACTTGATGAAGCTCAAGTGGTGATGGGGAAGTTGATCTTGGTTCTTCTTCGACTGCTACAATGTCTTCATTATCATGCTTAATGGAACTTGGGCTTGCAGCAACACTTTCAAAAGTGATCTCTATGTCACCAACATAGAGGTGTGAGCACCCATCAGTAGGTACTCCTTCATAGTTTAAGCATCCATTAGTAGATGCTCTTTGGTTCATGTCTAAGCTAGAAGGTGTATTGAAATGATATTCCATATTTTCAATAGAATCTTCTTCATGCTCTTGTGATGTCTCTTCATTTTTATCCTTCAATCAAGCTGATGCATTTTTCCCCTTGTTTTCCTTAGGATCAGTATATTATATTTGGAATCTCTTCTTGAATAAATCTCAAAAGCTCTCCTCAAGGAGGACATCATTTCATGCACACATATATGATACTCGCTCCAAGTGTTTTTACAAGAAGGGCATAAACCTTTCTTCACTAACTCCACATCTTCATTTTTGGGCCTATTTTCAAAAACATGTTCAGCATAGTACTCAAAAGACATGGCATTTTGTGTATTTTTGCTCGAAGCAAGATATTCTTGATATTTTTGATATTGTTGGGGCAAGGTTTTATATTTTTCTCTCCATCTTTGGAACTCGCTCATAGAATTATCCTTGGTTGGTGTGACAGACTCATATTCATCAGATCTAAATTCATAAGAATAATCTTCATTTTTCTTGAAATTGTATGAAGTGTTGCATGATGGCACCTCTTCCTCATACCATTCACAATCTGCTTCATATTGCTCATAAGCATATGCATATTCCTCATAAGAATTGTAGTCATAGGATTCATCATAATAGTAAGACATGGCTTCCAATTATTCTTGAATGTATGTACCTAATCCACAGGTGCAAGGACCATGCTCTGATACCACTGTAATGTCCCTTCTTAGGAATTTTATTAAAATGACAATTTTTCACTTTTTCCCTAGTTTGACCTTTGACTAGTTTGGATCTCTAGGTCCCAAATTTGCCCCAAATGATCCCAAATATTATGAGAAGTTATATGAATGATATTAGAACATAAATATGTGTTTCAGGGATGCTTTTGGACCTTTAAAATACTTTCGCAAATCTTCTTTCAATTCTGATCAATGTAGGTAACTTTACTAGTGATTTCCCTTTGACTAGTATTGGTCTCTAGGTCTCAAATTGACTCCAAATGCCTTCAAATATTCAAGGAAGGTGTATGAATGATATTAGAACTTGAATATGATGTTTATGGATGACATATGGCCACCAAAAGACCTCTGCAAACTCTCTTAAGATTCTGGACCAATTATGAAATTTTACTAGTAATTTGGGGTTCAAATCCCCTTGGGGTAAGTACTGAAAATGGCTTCCCAAATGCCTCCAAACCCACTCAAATTTATGAACAGAGGTATGTAAGGTGTTAAGTATGTTATTAAAGTCTCATATACACCATTTATGTATTATTACAACTGTTCTCACCCTCTCCCATTCAACTGCAAAAATCCCAAATTCGACCCTTGGGGAAATGGCACTATTTCACTTCCCAATACAACTAAACTGAGTAAAAATGCTTCAAATGCTCAATAACCGCCAGGATATCCAACTTAAAAATTTACACAGCTTTATTTATCCTTCAATTCTTTGCATACAGACTTCCAGACTCATGGATCGACTTCAGACAGCGAAGTTCGTCACCACACACATTCAGAGATTGTCTAAGCACAATGTCATTGGACCATTTAGCTTTCAGAACTTCCTGAAGGCATGAACTTACTTGCAGGATCCTAGGATTCCAATGATATGCCCAATAACAATCTTTATAGACACGACCAAATTTACAGGGTCGGGCTTCATCTTTCTGATGCTGTGTTATACCTTGACGGCAACCAGCAGAGCATATTACCTCGGCTCTCACACAACCTATGACTCTCTGAGTTTCCAACTACCGGAACAACTCAAACTAGACTCGACTCACTTGCAAAGCTCTTAGCTAGCTTGATGCAAAACTCTCGAATGGTAAATGACTCCCCGGACCTTCAATATATAGCTTGAGAGCAAGTTACCCGGTACACCAAAAATTATACTAACCGGTCAAAAGGCATGGAATATAAGGTCATGGTGGGACTACACCATGATTATCTCGTCCCTTGGAGGCAATGCCATGTGGGGACTCAGATTCGACATGGACACTGACCGACAAGACTATGGCCTACTAACCGAAATCAAAGATACCGGCCGACACATATGGCCCATTACAAAGCATCAGGGAAAAGCATCCCGAGGAAAGACAACTGGCCGAAAGACATGGCCGACAAATAAAACTATGGATCTATTATACCGGCCCACTACAGATTCCATTAAAGTAAAACATAATGATGTACAATTATTACAATTCACGGACCATCAGCTGCATTCTAGCAATAAGATTCTGGCACTAGTCATCACCGGAGCGGAACACGCAAAACAATTCAAGGTTGCCAGGTGGTCCAACAGGTTGGCCTCCACATGCACAATCTAGCAAGCCTTCACCATAGAGATTCTCTTCGATCTCTCTCTGTGCAAGATCATCTTTCCAATTATATGGTTGGGAATCATCATATGGAACATAGTCATCTTTATACTCTGGTTCCAGATACAGCAACTCACTGAAACACTGCTCAATATCTGAGCCGTGCATTGCATCACTTTTCTCACCAAGGAACTCACTTGCAAACATGGATTCCACTCTATAATTTAGTGGCAGATTCCTTCTATGAATTTGGGTATCCAGTCTATTACCTTGAGCATCTCTTTTTATGTACTTTTGAGTAACATTCACAGTATGCTCCAGAGGAGTATACCTTCCACCATGATGCCTCAATAAAAACATGAACCATAAATTGTGCTGATCTGCGGCCTGCATGTCAGCTTCCATATGAAGGATGAAATTAGCGCGCCTAATGGTCCATTCAACTCTTGGACACAACTTATCAAGGAATACTTCTTTCCAACCTGACCATTTCTTGTTGCGCATATTTCCTGGATTTGCACATATTACAATTGCAGTCTGTTCCCTGCAAAACTGGAGAATAAAATTATATGAAGTCCAAGTGAGGTTACCCTCACCGATATCAAAATACCACATGGGGCCTTCTTTCTCATCATTACAGTCGATCCATTGCTCATGACACTTTCAGAGCTGCTCTTGTGCTTTAGTAAAACCATTAAAGGCTTTCTTTTCCCAACGTTCAAGAATGTGCAATTTACATGGATGCAACTGTATTTATTTTATCAAAGTTAAACTGAGATATTTCTCAGCCTGGTGCCTGTCTACATAATCCAACAGTTCTCTTCTTTCAGCAGCAGACAAACTATCATCCCACGGCTTTAAAAACAAAGCATTCCATGGCAAGGTTTCTTCAGCTGGCATAGGGCTTTTACCCTTGTCATCTTTGGAACCTGAACTTGATCCAGATGTAAACATATTTAAATTAACTTGTTTACTATCTTCTTGCTGCACATTTTCCCGAGTAAGCATATCATCCAAGCAGTTCAAATATCCAGGTTTATAAACAATATCATAGTCAAAATTTGACAGCCAAATGAACCACTTAAGTATCCTGCTACTATTCTCTGCCATCAGATTCTCATTTTTAAATATACCAGGCATGATTTTCAAATCAGTTCTAATCACAAATCTGACTGGTTTAAGAAATAGGATAAAATGATGAACTGTATTTTTGACAGCCAATATTTCTTTGTGGCTGCTGGGATAGTTTAACTCTACACCTTTGAACAAACAAGAAGCATAACCACAAACATTTTTTTTTCCCTCTATTTCTTCTAACAGAACACCACCCCAAGTAGTGTTCGATGCATCAATTTCAATTATAAGCTTACCAGTACCTCGAGGGAGATGAAGGGCAGGCAAATCTTTTACTCTGGCTTTAATTTGCTGAACAGCCAGGGTCATTTCTTCAGACCATGCAACAGGTTTCTTCTTCAATCTTTGCTGCAAACAATTGATATCAGAGGCTTGTACTCTGTAGAAAGGTCTGATGTAATTCAAACATCCTAGAAATCTTTGGAGTTGGGTCTTTTCTAGGATCTTATCTGGAAACTGATCAAAGGACTTTAAAACATGATCTTGTAGAACAACTTCACCAGCTTTAATATGGAATCCTAGGAAATCCATTTATGTCTTTCCTATTTCCATTTTAGAGGCAGATAGGACCAATCCATGCTTAAACACCATATCATATAATTTCTGCAAATGTTTCAAATGGTCCTGCAAATTCTTTGAACAGATCAAAATGTCATCAATGAAAACAATTAGCCATGGAATGTCTCTGAAGATGTCTTCCATCCTTTTCTGAAATTCGGATGGGGCATTATTTATATCGAATGGCAATACTTTCCATTGATACTTCCCATGAGGAACTACAAAGGCAGTTTTATATCGATCTTTAGCCTCTATACCAATCTGATAAAAACCAGATTTAAGATCAAACTTGCTAAACACTGTGCAGCCTGTGATCTTCTGGAGCAAGCTTGACTTATCAGGTTGTGGGTACCTAATTTTCTGAAGAACAGCATTAAGAGGATTGAAATTCACCACTAACCTGGGTTTACCCCTTTTCTGCTCGGAGTGCTTATTTACTACAAAGGCTCTGCAAGCCCAAGGGCTTTTGGAGGGTTCAATCAGACCTTTGCTCAGCAATTCTTGTATCTCTTTGGAGCAGAAATCCCTCTCTGATGGACTCATCAGTCTAGCTGATGCTTTCATTGTTTTAATCTTCTGCAGAGGGTCAAAAGGAAGGGAGACAAAATATTTTTCCCTTGTCCAAAATGCATTTGGATTCTCAAAACAGTAGTCTTTCAAAATCTTTTCTTTAATTGCTGCAAGGGCTTTTTCACCATGAACTTCTACATAGGAGATGTAGCGTTCCATTTTATTCAGAGTAGAACTTGACTGTACAGAACCAACTGACTTATTGACAATGGGTTTACATTTTGGTACAAACTTATTACTCAAAGGTATAGACACAAACTGACCATCAACTGTACAAGAGAAACTCATCTTTTGGGTATCTACGGAGAAAGGACTTACTTTGGTTAAAAACTCTGAACCCAAAACACAGTCTTCTCTAACTTCATCTAACCTAAATAAGGAAATAAAACTCTTTACACCAGATAATGCAATTGGGAAATCTTTGATTTTACCAGTAAGATATACAGGAGAACCTTGGATAGCTGATCCAAACTCTTTGATCTGTTCCCAATAATACTGAGGAATTGCATTACCTTTCGCTAAATTAAACTGACATCCAGAATCTATAAGACACTGTATAGGGTAAGACTTAAATTCATCTGGACAAAATTGCAAAGTAATAAAAAACTTAGGACCTGAGAGTGCACCAATCAAACTGACACTTTGAGACTTTGGAGATGGAGACCTTTCAGGAGACGAGGAGGGAGACTCTTCTTTGGCTTCAGGATTAAAAAATACTCTCTCAATTTCTTTAGAGAGTTCTTCTTCTGATGATTGGTCTTTCTCACTGACAAGGATTGTTATAGCATGTCTCAAGGATTCAACTTATTTTAGTAATTCTTTGATTTTTGCTTGTTTCTCTTTCATCTGAATTCTCAAAAATATTTCTCTATCTTGTCTGTGGTTTTGTCTATTAGAATGACTACCAGGATAGTCTTAGTATAACTCAACAGGATTGTATTGAGTCTCAGGGGATTTAGATTTTCCTTTTGGTTTTCTCAGAGTTTCTAGTTGGGCTTGGAGACCTTTCTTTTCTTCTCTGAGCTCAGTTCTCTCAGCATGTCTGTAAATAGGAATGGAAGATAATTCCAAATCAATATTGGCTATTTTCTTTTCAATTTGTTGAGCTGAAGGAGAATGGGAAGAAAACATGTACAAGGAAAAATCATATTATGGGAGACTACACTCCCCTAAATGTGCATCATCATCTGACTCAGAGGAAGAGGAAGATGATTGATCACATTTAGCAATCATGGGAAGATCAGGTTCAGACTCAGTATCAGAAAAATCAGGAGCAGAGTCAATATCAGGCAAATAAATAATTTCTCCAGAAGGGAGAGGAGAATCATCAGAAACTTTATACAAATCCCACCATTCGGGATCAAGAGATTCATAGAGGGCAACAAGTCTAGGCTTAGACTTTCTCTCAAGACACTTACTAGCCCAATGACTAGTTTTTCCATAGATAAAACATGTATCTTGGGAGCCCTTCTCCTTCCTGCGCTTTACAAATCTTTTCGATTTGTATTTAGATTTCTTATAGGGCTTCTTATACCAATAGTCCTTGTATCTGTGTTTAGATTTATGCTTGTAGGGATTGTCAGGATGATATCTTGACTCTGAAGTGTAAAATTTCTTCTTTTTCTTACATTTACACTCCTTTCCAAAGTGATCTCTGTTGTGTGCACCGCACCCCCAATCTGGCATCCTTGCAATATCCTTGCAGAAAGATGCAGAGAACATCTTTTGATGTCTTTTGAAATCTTTACTTACTCTTCTTTCAAGGCAATGCTCTTGCCAAGTTTCAAGTATATGACCATGTAATTGAGCAAGTGACAGATTTCTTAATTCAATCTTTTTATCTTTAAGTGCCTGCTCAATAGCATCAGGCACATGACGAGGGTAACTCCTTAGATAATGATTAAGATAAGCAGGGTTCCCTGATTTTCCAGAAGATATTAATAACTTCTGCATGTAGCAGAAATATTCTTCAGCTTTACTCAGATCACACAGTCTTGCAGACATGAACAGTGATGCAAGATGATCGTAATCTTCACCATCTTCTGGTCCATAAAACTCTCTGCCTAAAGTAGACAGAATTTGTTCATCAGCGTCATTTGCAGCAAGCATTTCATTTCTTGCTTCTTGTGGTAACCATCGCCACCATTCATAAGCTAACCCAGACAAACCAACTATTAGTTGGGTTCCTAACATTTGACCTATGAAATTATAGTCTTGCTTCTTTTTATACAAAGTCCAGTGTGTTAATAGCTGAATAGCATTCTTTACATCTTCTCTGGACTGACACTGAATATTGAGCACTGGTTGCTCAGGCATTTGTGAAATCAAATTATTCATTGAATTAATTCCAAAGTTGAAAAATTTGGGAGGAGAGACAGTAACAGGATTGGCATCTGGCATATGGGTGTCAAAATGTTCAAATTGCTCTGGAGGAGCTTGGAGTCTTATTCTATTGGAAGATTCTTCCATCATATTTAAATCAACCATATACTTTGGATCAAGAACGGGTTTGAATTTTTTAAACTCACTGATCCAATCCTCCACTTCTTGCTTGATAGAATCACTTTCCCCGAAATCCCATTCAGGTTTCTCATCTTCAGGTATAACATTGAATTGACCTAAAGATTTACTCTTGCTATGGCCTCTTGTAGCCTATCTTATGACATGATCAGGAACATAATAATGCTTTCTTTTTAGTTCCTCTGTTTCATAACTTATATCAGATAAGATAGCTAATCTTCTATCCAGTTTTTGTGAGGCTTCTCTAATAGCTATCTGGATTTGGGTAGTGTCATATAGCAAGTGATCAAGCAATTCTATTTTTGTTTGGACTCGATTGATTTGCTCCTTTTGCTCTGAACATTGATGTTTTAAGAACAAAATATCTTTTGCCATATCATCAATATTCCTTGCAGTATGAATTTCCTGCAAGTTTCCCCAATTTGCCAATTTAATCTCATCAGACATAGTCTGATCAACAATAGATGATTTGCTAGGCAGGAATTCGCTTTTTGTCTGGCCATCTTGGGTATATTGTCTAAAACCAACTTCAGGCAGATTTCTACTAGGTAGGTAGGACTTTTGGCCACTAATATTTACTTCAAGACTTGCATTTTCACGGGGTAAAGAGAACATACCTAGTGTAGGGTAGTCATGTTGTTTTTGCTTATGTTGTAATTTTTGTTTAATTTTTTGACATGCCTGATAGGCGGCATGATAGCCTCTATGTTCAAATTCTGACAAACCGGAAAATGAAGTATTTACAGAAGAAGGAGGTACAGAAGATTCAGATTTGGTTTCAGCTTTTGACTCTTTACTCAGTTGGTCTGACATGGCTTGCAGCTTTGCATTATTGTATGATGATATAGAAGCAGACTTGATAAGAGGAGGGCCAAACCATCTAATTGGTTCTTCTTGGGATGACATGAAAGAGCTTGTAGCTTCATCAAATATCAATGGTGTTGATGTATATGTAACTTCGGAATGTATTTCATCTGTATATTTTATATATATTTATTGTACCCTTATAAGAGATGTGTCATTCCTCTATAAGGAAGTGTCGTCATGTGGATTGAAAAGTGTCGCAAGTGTGTGTACTTGCTGATGGGTTATTAGACCACCATTTGGGGTCGGCCCAGAATTATATATAATATAATGTGGATGTATCTAAGTAGACAAGTCGGCCCCAGTAGGTCACTGGGAAAAAAGGTAAGTATAAATAGAGATAGGAGATCTCTATTTTACTCACTCGGAAAAGTAACTCACTCTCTCTCTCTCGAAAGTGGCGCACTTGTGAGGAGGAGGAGGATCATCTGCTAGGAGACTATCTCAGTATTATTTGGTTGTATTTTGGTTGAGCCATTGCTCTCTCTATCTCTGAGGAAGTTGTGGGGTTTTTCACCTTAGGGTTTTCCCCACGGAAACTCTGTGTCTCTTGTCTCTATGCTTTTGATTCTTGTGATGCTTGTGATGCTTGTCATATTATGATTGTCATGCATTGATATACTGTAGATGTTATTCTCTTAGCAAAGATCCTAGAGTATAATGAATTAATGCTCAAAATTTAACATGGTATCAGAGCTAACCTGAGAAGAAGACATTTTGCAGTGACGGAAGCTTGTGTTCCTTGTTTATTGGGTTTCTCTCCACAGATTTTTGAAATTCAGTATAGTAGATTGGATCTACTCATCAAGGCGCATCTATCTGTCCAATCAGAATTCAGTTCCGAGCATTTTCAGATTTGGCCCTAAAAATAGGATTTCCACAAAAATAGAAATTAGGGTTTGCAAAAATCGAAGGTTAGAGCTTTGGATCGAGATTTTTGGCTGGGTAGATCTCCGGGAAACTCAAACCCTAATTCAGGGCTCTCCCTAGTGAACCCGGGAGGACAAAAAGGCAATTTTGAAGGGCAAGACTTTGCTGATCTCAAATTCTGAATGAACTAGGCTGATCAGCTCTCCAAGGCGCATCTTTCTATCCTTTTGGAATTTTGAAATTCACATTTTGAATTTTTAGGGTTTCTGTGACAAACCCTAATCCGGGACCAGATCCAGTTTTCAGCACTTCAAGTGGTAAGTCCTAAATCTTTTCTATTTCCATTTGAAGTACTCTTAAAGATGTCTCTCCACACTAAGCTTGAGGATAGGCTTAAAGGGGCTGATAACTTCCGAGCCTGGAAGTATAGGATTGGGTTAATCCTGGAAGAGAATGAGTTGGACTCATATGTGAAAGAAGACATCCCTATCCCAGAGGATGAAGAAGCCAAGGCATTACACAAGAAGAACTTGGTCAAGGCAAAGAGAATCATTGCTGATTCTATCAAAGACCATCTCATACCCCATGTGTCTTCTCTTAAGACACCCAAGGAGATGTTTGAATCTTTGACCAAGCTATTTGAAGGAAAGAACATAAATCGGAAGATGACCCTGCGGAACCAATTGAAAGCAGTGAAGTTTCAGAATGGAGAAACCATTCAATCTTACTTTTCAAGGGTCTCCCAGATCAAGGAACAATTAGAAGCAGTAGATGAAATGGTGGAGAATGGTGAAGTGGTGATGACCACTCTAAATGGCCTACCCAGGTCATGGGATTCCTTTATTCAAGGAATTTGTGCAAGGAAGAAGTTTATCTCCTTCAGTAGACTTTGGGAAGAATGCTCTCAAGAAGAAGCTAGACTTATAGCTCGTGAAGAAAAGATGGGAGGTGAAGATCAAGCTCTTGCAGCCCACACCAAGAAAGGAAAGTTCAAGAAAGAGCCATATCACTCCAAGAGATCTTCACATCAATTCAAAGAAAGAAGAGTATGCTTCACCTGTAATGAGAAAGGACATATTGCCATAAATTGTCCCAAGAACAAGAAGGAAAACAACATCTCAAATAAGAAGAAGAAGGGTGGCAAAAGAAGGTTTCATGCTCATGCTGCCGAAGATGATGAACCTCCAAAGAAGAAGGCTAGGGCAGAAAGTGATAGTAATGATGACTCATCAAGTTAAGAAGAGTATGTTCTGATCTCTGCTCTCACAGGTACCATCTCCCATGGTTGTAATGATTGGTTGATTGATAGTGGGGCTTCCAAACACATGACTGGGTTCAAAGAATCTTTTGTGAACCTATCTGAACATGAATCACCCCATAAGGTGAAACTTGGGGATGATTATCAATACCCAATCAAAGGAAGTGGTGAAGCCTCCTACAACCTAGATTCTGGAAAATCTCTGAAGATGAAGGAAGTACTTTATGTACCTGGGCTCAAGAAGAACTTACTCTCCATTTCTTCATTATATGCAAAAGGTATGAGGGTTGCATTTGTGGATGGCCAAGTCCTAATGTGGCCAAAGGGAAAGACCATAGATGATGCAGTAGTAATTGGAGAGCAAGAGGGAGGCTTGTATAAATTGAAGGGACAAACTGAACATGCCGTGGTGCATGAATCCATGGAACCAAGTGAACTTTGGCATAGAAGACTTGCTCACATGCACTATAGAGCACTTCCAATTGCAAGCAAGGCAGTAGAGGGTCTTCCTGAAATCAAGACCAAAAATGAAGGTGTTTGCAAAGGATGTGCAAAAGGTAAGAATATTAAGAAGGCTTTCCCAAGCAGTGAAAGCAAGGCAAAAGACATCCTGGAAATCATCCACTCAGATGTATGTGGTCCTATGTCATCCAGTTCCCTAAGTGGGTATGTTTACTATGTCTCATTTATTGATGACTTCTCCAGGAAGAATTGGGTATACTTCTTGCAGGGCAAAGATGAGGTGCTTGATAAATTCAAGGAATTCAAAACCTTGATGGAGAATCAAACTGACAAGAAGATCAAAACATTCAGATCCGACAATGGTGGAGAATTCACCTCAAGTGACTTCAAGAAGCTTTGCAGTGATTCAGGGATTAAGAGGGAGTTGACTGCTCCTTATAATCCTCAATAGAATGGTGTTGCAGAAAGGAAGAACAGAACTAACATGGAAGCAACAAGGGCAATGTTGCATGACCAGGATCTTCCTATGCATCTATGGGCAGAAGCAGCTAGAACAGCTGTATATGTGCAGAACAGAACACCCCACAAGATATTGGACAACAAGACACCAAAAGAGGTATTTTCTGGTAAGAAACCTGAAGTCAGTCATCTCAGAATATTTGGTTGTCCAGTGTACACTCATGTCCCAAAGGAAAAGAGGACTAAACTAGATCCTTCAGGAAAGAAGGGTATTTTTGTGGGTTACAGTGAAAGCTCAAAGGCTTACAGAATATACTTTCCAGGGTTCAAGAAGATTGATGTCAGCAGGGATGTAACATTTGATGAAAACTCAGCATTCATCAAATCAAGGAAGGCACCTACTGAAGTTTATGAAGAACCTAAGGAAACAAGATTTCAGGACACTCCCATGACTGAAGCAGTTCCAGAAGCTGTTCGTGAGTTTGAAGATCCACAAGAACCCATAGATCCACCCCGTGAGAATAACTCTCACAAGAGGAAACCTGTATGGGCTAGAGAGCTCATTCAAGATGCAGAAAGATTTGGTATTCCAGAAGAAGAACACAGAGCAAAGAAAAGAACCAGATCACAGACCAGCTATGTTGCTTTACTCTGTGACATTATGAACAAAGAGCCTTCCAGTTATGAAGAAGCAGCAGAAAAGAAAGAATGGAAGGATGCCATGGTTGAGGAATACCAATCAATAATGAAGAATGATGTTGGGATGTTGTCCCAAGACCTAAAGAGAAGTCTGTTGTGACTTCTAAATGGATCTTCAAAATCAAACATGCTGCAGATGGCAGTGTGGAGAAATACAAAGCAAGATTCGTAGCTCATGGATTCTCTCAGAAAGAGGGAATAGATTATGAAGAAACTTTTGCACCTGTAGCCAGGTATACTTCCATCAGAATAGTACTTTCCCTGGCTGCAGCTATGAAATGGAAAATACACCAGATGGATGTCAAGACTGCTTTACTGAATGGTATAGTTGAAGAGGAAGTATATGTGGAACAGCCACTTGGTTTTGAAATACATGACAGGGAGTCATATGTGTGCAGACTGAAGAAAGCCTTGTATGGATTGAAGCAAGCTCCCAGAACTTGGTATGGTAGGATGGACAGTTTCTTGTCTAGTTTGGGCTTTACCAAGAGTAAAGCGGATTCCAACCTTTACTACAAGGTTGAGGAAGGGAATCCTGTGATTCTACTCCTGTATGTGGATGACTTATTTGTAACAGGAGATGACAGACTGATTGCAGATACTAAAAGGAAGCTTGCCGCTGAATTCGATATGAAAGATTTGGGAATGATGCACTATTTCCTAGGTATGGAGGTGTGGCAGAATGCAGGTGGGATCTTCCTTGGTCAAGGGAAGTACACAGTAGATATCCTGAAGAGATTTGGGATGATGGATTGCAAGGCCATGGCTACACCTATGGCATCGAATCTGAAGCTTCTATGTGATGCTTCATCTGAGCCAGTTGATGTCTCCATGTATCGTCAGATGATTGGGTCCTTGATGTACCTGACGAAAACGAGACCAGACATTTGCTTTGCTGTGAACACATTGAGCCAGTTCCTGATGGATCCGAGGAGTGTTCACCTGGTTGCTATAAAGCATGTTCTGAGGTACCTGAAGGGTACAGTGGATTATGGGCTCAAGTATGAAGCGAATCAAAAGTTTAACCTACAGGGTTATGCTGATTCAGATTGGGCTGGCAGTGCTACAGATAGGAAGAGCACATCTGGGTGTTGCTTCAATATGGGATCAGGTGTGATCTCTTGGTTTAGCAGGAAGCAGTCCTGCGTAGCACTGAGTACAGCAGAGGCTGAGTATGTTGCAGCCTGTTCAGCTAGTTGTGAGGCAGTATGGCTACGGAAGCTACTGTCTGAGTTATTTGATCTCCCGCTGGATGCTACTGGTATCTTCTGTGATAACCAGAGTTGTGTGAAGCTATCCGAGAACCCAGTGTTTCATGATAGGTCGAAACACATAGAGATCAAATATCACTATATCAGGGATATGGTGCAGAGAGGAGCTGTGAAGCTCCTGTATGTTGCGACGGACGAGCAGATTGCAGATGTGCTGACGAAGCCACTAGCCAGGGTGAAGTTCGAGTACTTCAGAGAGAGGCTTGGCGTGCTTCAGATCGAGGACACTTCGAGGAAGAAGTGATGAACACATTTGCTGAAGCCATTCCAAGCATGTTGGAAGGGGGATCCTTCACATGGCTGTGGATGTAAGCGCTGAATAATGAACATCAAGAGGATGTTCTGGTTTCTGCTTGGATATGATCAATTGGATCATTATATGTATTTTGTGTATGCATCATGTTGGATGCTGGATATGATCAGTTGGATCATTATATGTATGTATGAATGCATCATGTTGGATGCTGGATATGATTGGTTGGATCATGTGTATGTATTTTGTATATGCATCATGTTGGATGCTGGATATGATCGGTTGGATCATGTGTATGTATTTTGTATATGCATCATGTTGGATGCTGGATATGATCGGATGGATCATGTGTATGTATTTTGTATGAACGCATCATGTTGGATGCTGATGGATACATTGTGTAGATCATGTATCTTTGTATGATCAGGTAGATCATGTATGCTGATGGATACATTGTGTGGATCATGTATCTTTGTATGATCAGGTAGATCATGTATGCTGATGGATACATTGTGTGGATCATGTATCTTTGTATGATCAGGTGGATCATGTATGTTGATGGATACATTGTGTGGATCATGTATCTATGTATGTATCAGGTGGATACTTGGATGATCGTGGATGACGAGCTTCTCCAGATGACATGCAGCAGGATGTTGCAGTGATGATGATCAGGATGATCATGTGTACATCAGGATGATGTTTGATGAGTATCAGATGATACTTTGTGTCCGTGGATCAGGTTGTGCAGGAAAGCATGTAATTTGTGCCCTGGGAAATTTGCAGATGGTCTTTCGAGGTTTTGCCTATGGCATGTAATTCAGTGCCCTGGGACATCTGGAAAATGCTCTTGCGAGGTTTTGCTTGGGAGGACATGTAATTTGTGCCCTGGGAGATTTCAGGTCGGAGTTGTGTACCCGTAACATCCTGAGATGCTCTTGCGAGGTTTTGTCCTATGGCATGTAATTTGCTCCTGGGAGATCTGGACAGGATGAAAAATGCCTCAGATGCTTCAGCCAGGTTTTGCCATGACCACATGTAATTTGCTCCTGGGAGATCTGGACAGGATGAAAAAGGCCTCAGGTGCTTCAGCCAGGTTTTGTGGTGAGATCACATGTAATGTGCTCCTGGGAGATCCGACAGGTAGAGCCGTGTGCTCGTAACAGCCTGGGATGCTTCAGCCAGGTTTTGTGATGGGTCACATGTAATGTGCTCCTGGGAGATCCTACAGGTAGAGCTGTGTGCTTGTAATAGCCTGGGATGCTGCAGCCAGGTTTTGTGACGCACGTAATGAGTCCTGAGGATTCCACAGTATGGCCAGTGATGATGAAGACCTGCAGATGGCGGGCCTACATCCAGTATGAAAAAGGACTGGCTCTGTAGAACTTCCTATGACGAGTAGAGTCAGAGATTGGTTGAGATAGCAGCAGCAGTGACGATGATGATGACGATGCATCGATGATGATGATCCAGAGAAGAAGACTTGTCTAGCAGATCTGTGTCGAGAAATACCTTCCTAGTTAAGAGGGAGTGTTGATGTATATGTAACTTCGGAATGTATTTCATCTGTATATTTTATATATATTTATTGTACCCTTATAAGAGATGTGTCATTCCTCTATAAGGAAGTGTCGTGATGTGGATTGAAAAGTGTCGCAAGTGTGTGTACTTGCCGATGGGTTATTAGACCACCATTTGGGGTCGGCCCGAAATTATATATAATATAATGTGGATGTATCTAAGTAGACAAGTCGGCCCCAGTAGGTCACTGGGAAAAAACGTAAGTATAAATAGAGATAGGAGATCTCTATTTTACTCACTCGGAAAAGTAACTCACTCTCTCTCTCGAAAGTGGCGCACTTGTGAGGAGGAGGAGGATCATCTGCTAGGAGACTATCTCAGTATTATTTGGTTGTATTTTGGTTGAGCCATTGCTCTCTCTATCTCTAAGGAAGTTGTGGGGTTTTTCACCTTAGGGTTTTCCCCATGGAAACTCTGTGTCTCTTGTCTCTATGCTTTTGATTCTTGTGATGCTTGTGATGCTTGTCATATTATGATTGTCATGCATTGATATACTGTAGATGTTATTCTCTCAGCAAAGATCCTAGAGTATAATGAATTAATGCTCAAAATTTAACAAATGGTTTAGGATTGAAGGAAGCAGCTACTCTTTCTTGATTTCTTAACTCATTATATTTCAGTTCCCAAGAGGTTGGATAATTAATCCCTGTCCAATTGAATGTTATTGGAGTAGCATTTTTAGATTTTGCATCGAGCTGCTCCACCACGCTGGTGTCTACAGAACTCTGATGGACACGAGTTCATACGTGAGGTAGGGTATCATTACCAAACCTAACACAGACTCCACCTTTTAATTGGATAATCCTCGATCCAGTTTCCATATCAAAGCCACGAGGAAGGATATATGCCTTAAGAAGATTGTAGATATGAGGATCTTTAAGGCTAACTGAAAATTTAGGATAAATTGTTCCAAAAGCTGGACCATCATGTAATGGTGCAGTAAAACCACCTATTAGTGCATCAGAAAACTTTCTATGTCTGGTATCTACTACACAGCAAAGAGAAGAAATATCTTAACGAGGGCGTACCAAAGGACCAAGGCCAAGTTTGATGGCTCCAAAATGAGCATAATTATAACCTTTTTCTCTAGCCCAATCGATTTGAATTTTATCTAAAAGATTTATGTGAACTAGTTTCTGTTTATCAGTAAATGCAACATCAATGCTAGACACTCTAATATGTGTAGCTGCAGTTAAATTCCACCAAGGTAGTCTGTAGACTTCTTTAGGTAAGATCTGTGGCAGTTACCGATTCTCAGAAGGATTTTGATTAGTAATGGAGATATAAGAAGAAGATGGATCTGACAAAGAAGGGTCAAAAGAAGATTGTCTGCGATTAGCTAAACATACTTCAATATCATTAGATGAATTACACTCTAAGGTTGTCAGCTCAACAGTATCCATTGTTGGGTCCATTTTAATAATAAGGGTAAGTGTTGACTTAATCTAGTCTCCTGCAACTTGTAGACTTATTCCCCTATTCCTTTGGGCCTTACTGCTACTGACTTCGGACAAATCTTATACCCTTAAATGCCCAACAATCGCTCAATGATCATTTCCACCGCCTATAGAATACTATTGTAGAGTTGTAGATTCAACAAACAAATACTGAAACAAGATGTTACAACAGATTTAGCAGATATTCATACATTCCATACATTCATCAGATTAAGTGCAAGAATTATCAGTACATGAAACTTGTAGAAGACATCCATGGCTGTATATTTATCACAAATATATCATAGAATAATCCATTCATTCAAAATCATCAACATTACATTGATTCACAACAAGGTAGTGGGGAAATGGCGTTGTTCTTTCATTAAAATTGAGATTTATACATTTCTACTTGGAATTTCGACCTGAAACTTTCTGGAGATGAAGAACAGAGTATTTACTTCATATTACAAAAGAAATGGGGCATTAAAATCTCCCCCAAAGAGTACAATAGCTCACCAAAAATTCCCTCCCTCAAGGATCAAGAATATGCCATCAAAATTGGAAATGGTTGAAGGAGTGAGCTGCAATAGAAGAAACCGTGAGCTTCCCTATAGCTTACACCTGCAAATAAAGACTCCATTAAAGCTCCAAATGAAAGGTCTAAATGGCCTTTCCAATTACAAACTTGGATGGGAATCTTTCACCCTCGAAATTGGCCAAGGCAAGAAACTAGTCATCCACTAGCTCTCCCACTTCACAAATGCAATTGCAAATTCTACAAATGATCAAAAGCCGGTTTCATTCTTTGTTATTGACATTTTTAAAATTCTAATGTCCTCCATTGATCGAATTCCTTCCAAGAGACTCATGCCAACTCAAGTTGGGAAGAGATTCCAAAGAACGCCACTTGTACAACAATTCCTAGTCTCCCACTTCCACCAAATCACATGTGGAAGCATCTTAGTTTCCCTAATACCCTTGAGCGCCCTCTTGGATTCTATTTTTATCCCTGGCATGTCATATATGTCATATGTCAGCTTTCAGGTCTGATTTGTGTCATAGGTGTCATAGCATCTTCATCATTGTTGTCATAGAGCTAGGGAATCTAGCCCAAGTGTCTCACTAGCTCCAAATTGCCTCTTCCTCTTCCGTGGGAGTTACTCTTCCTCTATATTTCGACCTTGGATGAGTCATGCAATGAATAATACCTTTTGGAATCCCCCAAGTATGTTACCATTCACCTTGAATTCGAATTGGTGAGAGACTGATGCCAAGTGTAGTGGGGAAATCTAGCCATATGTCGGTCCCACTTCCTCCATGTGTCTTCATGATGAAATGCCACTTTGATTTTCACTTGTATATATTTATTTAGCTCCTTTATTAAATTTTTATGCCATTCTAATGTTCAAACATCATTTATTATCCTCATTATTCCAAATCTCAAAGCTTCCACCCCAAACCTAGGAAACTAGTAATTTTTCTCCTTGGCAATTATTTGACCTTTAGCATCAATTTGACAAACTCTAATGAATAGGGCCAATGTGATTAGGTCATTGTGATCCAATGCCAAATTTGGGACATGACAGACACGCGTTATTAATGTGTACGCACAAAATGCCACGCACACATTAACGATGCGTGCGCGCACCTGGTTTTATATAAAAAAACAGAGCTCATGAGTTTGTCATTTTGAGTAGACCCGCAAGTGCATGGAGGCCAAACAAGCACCCCGAAAATGCGTCTTGGAGAACCAGTGAGCTCTTAATTTGCCACCAATTCGTACCTTCACCACCTTGCCAATGTTGTCTCCAGGTAGGTGCCCAACGAAGCATGAATTTGTCGTTGTTTTTTTTTTTTTTTTTTTTTTTCCATTTCATTTTTAATTCAAAAAAAAAATTACAATCCATTAAAAAACCAAAAATATTTCATTGTAGGCCATAAACACCTAACAACATGACAAACACACTTGAACCATCAGATGAAACCAATGAAACCAGACCTTCAGAAGACAACATTGGAACGGACAATGAACAGAACGAAAACCCCGAAGGCCAATTACACCAAGATTTAAATGAATTAAGGGTATTGAGCGATGAACTTAAGAGCACCAAGGAACCCTCTTGGGTTTCCTTGGATTCATCATTGCAAAACATTATTGAATCCATCAACATTGCACACAGTGAGATCACAAATATGAGCCAATACAGGGCTTGAATGAGGGAACACTACTCCACTGGGATGCCCAAAGAATAGATAAAAGACCTCAACATCACCAAATCCCAGTTGTATATCAAATTCATAGTTCCCTCGACAGGACAGCCTCTCAATGTGAGGAGGAGATGGGTTTGCATGGACTGGTGTATTTACCAGCCATGTAGAGATAACTGGAGAAAGAGATGGTTTATGGTGTTTCACAGGCCCTCGTGTAATAATTTGGAGGTCCCACAGTATTTCCTTCGGAAATTATGGGCTAAGTTTGAGCTAGGCTACCATGTCAACTATTTTCACATCACTAAGTTTCATGGTGTTGGTCTTGCCTCTTCCCAAGATCGACCTTAGGCCCACCGCAACCCAGGTAGAGGACCTCCTGCACCTAGGAGAGAGCCAAACCCCCCTCCTCCGCCACCCGGGTTTGGTAGTGGCTTAGATGAGATTGATGACTAAGTTAGGTGTGCCACACATCATTTGCTTAGACATACCACATTTGTGGCTATGTCTTCACAGAGCCGAGAGGACTTCGATCAGATAGACACAACTGCACCATCTATGGGTGGTGGTTGGGACATGTCGGGTACAGGTGGAACCCACGCTGGGAATTCTAGTTCTACTGGAACAACGGCACATCATTGTTCTCACTGTGGTCATTCTTTCCATGGTTGTATGTAGTAGCATGCCACAGGGAGCTACATGGATCAAGTTAGCTATTTTTTTATTTAATGTTCAAGTATTTGTTGTATTTTATTTGATATCATATTGTTTAATATATTTAACTTTGAATTACACATTGTTGACTTTATTTTTTTTAATGTATAGTTATTCAGGGCCGAGTCTCCATCGTCCTGGTGGGAGGACATCGGTTCCTTTGACCTAGACCAAGCCATGGCAACAACAGAGGAGATTGTGGCACCATACAAATATGTAACTTCTTTACTTTGAATAATTAGATCTTGTTATGAGTAATTTGTGTTCAGTTATTACAAATTAGTTAGCACTAAGTAATTACCATATTATCATCGTATTTTACAGTTGTGTTTATTATATTGTCTAAATTATTCGAGAGCTATAAATTAATATAATCCAACCAAACAAAAATGAAACCTTATAAAACATGAAAACCTAAGAAAACTAGAAACATTTGTTCATGTTCACTTTAGGAATCCTAGACCTCTAATGATTATAGAAATAGGAGAGAAATTTCCAAAATATGGCATTCTTACTTGACCAATGATGAGCCTGCAGCTGGGGTTTTGGTGATGCCCGCAGTGTCCTCAACCTCATACTACCATCCAATGCTTGCTTGCTCTTCCTGTGCTTGACCAATGCCATGTGTGTTATTGATGCTTTGCCATTTGTCACCATGTCATCCAAGTTATCTTTTCCATGTACTCTCCTTGTCCAAATCATCTTCAAATGACCACAGTATGGGTTATTTGACTCTTGGCTCAATAGGTGTGCAAATGGCTCCAATGCCCATCACTTTGTCCAGCAAATCAACCTTTGTTGCCATGTCCTTATGCTAAGTGTTCTTCAAGCTTAAACATTTCCATTAATGTTGTCATCAATGACAATAATAGACAACCATATTCATCAAGCTCTCCTCAATCTCCCAAAATATTCACATATTGCTTCCCCAAAAATGAAACTTGTCTTCTATTTATACTCTTGTCTTCTATGAAACTTGTGTTCTATTTATAGTTTTATCATTAAGATGATTAAATAAATCAAATATGATTTATTTAATTATGGCCATGCCATGTCACCTTATTTAATTTTAATTTCATGCCATGCCACCTTCTATACTTTCATAATATTAAATGTGAGACACACATATGCCCTTAAGATGCCCGCAATGCACTCTTAAAAATGCCCACAGTGGGCTCCATTTTGATGCCCGCAAGGGACATCAACACATGTTTGTATTGGTCTTGGATTATGTATGCAATGGTCTCATGTAAATTCCCACAGGCCCTTATCAATATGCCCGCAATACACCACAAATTCCCACAGTGGGTGCTTCAAATAATGCCCGCATGGTCCTTTTGGTTATGCCCACAATGGTGCTTTGAAATGCCCTCAAGGGGCCTTCCAAATGGCCGCACATCTTCCTTGTCCACCTCATCATCTTGTCTTTGTCCTCTAATCTTATGTTTTCCAATTCATCATTCTCCATGTCACCAAGTTATCAATCCTTCTTGTCACCAAGCATGTCCTCCGTGTCATGTTCCATGTCATCAAACACCATGCTTGACAAGTAATCAAGCTTGCTTGCTTGTCACTTGTCCTTGTCTTGTCCTTAGCTTGCCATCTCCTTCTTCCATGCTTGTCATAAACACTTTTCATGCTTTCCATGTTTGTCATACTTGTCACCTTTGCCATCCCTCGAGCCATGTCACCATCTCCATTGTGCTTTCCATAATGTGTATGCTCCATGTTCTTAACTCTTCCATGTCTTTGTCATTAATGTCATTATCAAGTCCTTGTCATCAATCCTTTGTCATGTCTCCACTTTGTCAAGTCTTGTACACTTTTCATGTGTTCTTGCCACTTGTCAAGTCATCAAAGCTTGTCATGTTTACAATTTGTCCAGTCAAGTCTTTTCCATGTCATCACTTCCCCCTTTGTCCTTAACGTGTTGTCATCAATGACAACTTTGGCCATCGAAGACTTCAAGCATAAATTGTCAACCTTCTTTGCCAAATTATCATGGGCCCAATCCATTGTGGGTCAAAGGACATGATCCCCACAACCATTTTCTTTACCAAGTCTTGAACAAATGGGCTGCACCAATACAATAAAAACGTTATATAATATCCAAAGCCCATCAAACCAGTATCATCTAACTTGAATATAAATTAATTGCAGTCATGTTTTTTAAGTACCATCATTATCATTCTCATTGGTATTGTGTTTAATATTGTTAATATTGTATTTATAAATTGAATCTAAAAATTGTAGTGTTCGCACATGTGTCTGCAAGCTCCAGTGACCAGCCATCACCACCGAGGATCAGCAGATCTCCACATGCATAGCTATCGTGTGTATTAAAGCATAAATTTAATTTCAAATATAATGACTTGTCCGTGTATATTTATATTTTTTTATATTAAACTATGCGGTTATAGATGTGTATGCAGGTGCGAGCACCTCGGCTTGGCAGTGTCGTTATTCCTCCCTCCCCGGACTTTCAGCCACCTTATATGATAGTTGTATCCCCTGTCATACATGCCCCATTCCATGCATCCCTCCCCATCCCCTTCCATCCATCCCCCCCTCCTATCCAGCAGCACAGTTCCATCTAACTCCCCCTTACGTTTCATATCCAGCTCCACCTTCGTATCAGTTTCCCATGTTCCCACCATCCCCCATCCGACCACGACACACCACCCATCCACAGTCACCCGTCCCTCCACCACAATAAAAACCTCACCCCCCTCCATATTCCCCCACCACAATCACTTCGCTTTCAAGGGTACCCCGATCCATACTACAACCAATTATGGTTTATAGCCCTAGACATGCACCTCCACTTCACCCACCCCAATCCATGACTCCTTCTTCCAACCCCCCCTTCTTCCACTGTTCCTCCCATTGGTGTAGCCACCGTTGATGTGGCTACATCCTCCCCTATACCATCCACCCTAGCATCAGAGCAGGTTGTCCAGCCGACTGCTCCATCCGCCAGCCCTGAAGACCAACCGGTTGTGTTCACAGTGAGATTGACTAGTTCATGAAAATCTCGTTGAATATTAACGAAAAATTACTATATGCATCTAATTTCATCATTTATCTGATTGTTCTAAATGTTGCAGGGTGGCATTGCTGAGAGACTAGGAGCATGGAGGAGGGAGACCCCCTCACGACTTACAGTCTTGCATGTGGTGAGTTATCTAAGATTTGAAAACTATTTTTATTTTTAAATTATGTTTTATGCTTGTATAATTGCCAAGAAAAGTTGACATATTATTGTTGTCATTTCAGGGCTTAGCCGAACGTGGTCCAAGACACCCGAAGGACCCAGGTTCCTCTAGCACGAAGAAGAGGAAGATCGATTTTGGAGATGCACCTGGGAGCTCTGAGGGTGGGCAGGAGGATTGAGAGACCCTCCTATGTACACTAGCCACGATGTGGCATTTTGGGCATGAGTTGCCATATTTTGTATAGGGCACCATGGGCCATATTTTGTATAGGGCACGAGTTGCCATATTTTATACGGGGCACAAGTTGCCATTATATAGACGTTGGGAATGATGTTCCATTTTTCCAAAAAGTATACATGATTGGATCATTTTTTCATATTAATAGATGGATCTGCACTTATCTATATGACTTTGTCTTTGATTACATTTTTGCATACATGATTTTGTCTTAAATAAAAATGTTATGGAAAAGTTTTCACATACATATACATGTTAGTTCTAGACACCAAGTGACCTCAATATGAGTCCCTTGTATTTGAATGGATCTTGCATCTTTTCCTTTCAACAACAACATACCTAACCAAGCAAACTAAGGAGTGATATTTACATTACAAAGTGTTGTGACTTTAGGGCTACAAAAAAATAAATAGGAGACGATGACGTATTCCATACTTAACCTTGTAATGGTTATAATAGTCAATTCTAACAAGCATTGCATCACATATTATATCAAATTAACCTAGATATATGAGAAGCTCATATATGTGCTTGGATGGAAGGGTTAGCCATATCACTTGAATTAGTTTAAACATGAGGGGTGTGCATAGGTGCAATTGAAATGAGCAATAAAAGAGAGTTCTTAATGTAATTACATATGGATCGTTCTTTGTGTGTCAGTATGTGGCTTTAATGGAAGCATGGTTATTGTGTTGAACTACTACTTGCACAAGTTGGCATAGACCCTTAGTGTTGATAATGTATTCAATGTTTGGGTAATATTGATAATAACTCTTTGTAATTTAAGTATCTTGGATTTTTTGACGTTAAGACACATATTGAACATAGTCAACTCAATAGTTCAAGATATCATTTTACCCCATGATCCATGGAAGATTCATTGGAGTCATCTGAACCTAATTGTCATCACCTCAACCATGGTCAAGACGCCAAGATCCATTCTTAGTAATCAAAACCTCATGTTGGCACCCATATCACACTCAAAGATAAAAAAATTCTTTTAAAGGGCATGTCTAGGGGTTGAGGGAATCTTGATGGATAATATCCTTAAAACATTTATATTCGATTTGAGGCCTCATATGTACTCACCTTATCATTGTCAATACCTAAAGACCTATCCTTAGTGCACAAAACCTCCAAATGGAATCCATATCCAAAACAATGGCCATGTATCCCATCTAGAGAGCTTGTGTAGTGATTCAAGGACTTGTTCATGGCTCATGAGCATGCAAATATTCATTTAGGTCCGAATAACCTTTATATTTTTTAATCACCATGCTCGAGGTCCAGAGACCCATCCCTTGTGTTGAAAATCCTCTATTGGCATTGTTGCAGGAGCTTTATTCAACTAGTCAACTAGGATAAAGAGTTGACTGGAGGTATGATTGTAAAAATAAATATTTGTTAAGGATTAATAAAAGGCTAATTATTGAAGTCTCTAAAGTTACATTCTCCCCTTTCTCACTTTCCATTTATGTGTATGAATATGTAGATATATCTTGGATAATGACACATAATGACACATATCGGTAATACTAATTACGACACATATTGTATAATGGATGCATACATGCCCACAATGCACTCTTAAAAATGCCCGCAGTGGGCTCCACTTTGCTGCTCTCAAGGGCCATCAAAACATGTTTGTATTGGTCTTGGATTATGCATGCAATGGTCTCATGTAAATTCCCGCAGGCCCTTATCAATATGCCCGCAATACACCACAAATTCCCACAGTCGGTGCTTCAAATAATGCCCGCAAAGGTCCTTTTGATTATGCCCGCAATGGTGCTTTGAAATGCCCGCAAGGGGCCTTCCAAATGGACGCACATCTTCCTTGTCCACCTCATCATCTTGTCTTTGTCCTCTAATCTTATGTTTTCCAATTCATCGTCCTCCATGTCACCAAGTTATCAATCCTTCTTGTCACCAAGCATGTCCTCCGTGTCATGTTCCATGTCATCAAACATCATGCTTGACAAGTAATCAAGCTTGCTTGCTCGTCACTTGTCTTTGTCTTGTCCTTAGCTTGCCATGTCATTCTTCCATGCTTGTCATAAAAACTTCTCATGCTTGCCATGTTTGTCATACTTGTCACCTTTGCCATCCCTCAAGCCCTGTCACCATCTCCACTGTGTTTTCCATAATGTGTATGCTTCATGTTCTTAACTCTTCCATGTCTTTGTCATTAATGTCATTATCAAGTCCTTGTCATCAATCCTTTGTCATGTTTCCACTTTGTCAATTCTTGTACACTTGTCATGTGTTCTTGCCACCTGTCAAGTCATCAAAGCTTGTCATGTTTATCATTTGTCTAGTCAAGTCTTTTCCATGTCATCACTTCCCCTGTTTTCCTTAACGTGTTGTCATCAATGACAAATTTGGCCATCAAACACTTCAAGCATAAATTGTCAACCTTCTTTGCAAAATTATCATGGGCCAAATCCATTGTGGGTCAAAGGACATGATCCCCACAACCATGTTCTTTACCAAGTCTTGAACAAATGGGCTGCACCAATACAATAAAAAAGTTATATAATATCCAAAGCCCATCAAACCACTATCATCTAACTTGAATATAAATTAATTGCAGTCATGTATTTTAAGTACCATCGTTGTCATTCTCATTGGTATTGTGTTTAATATTGTTAATATTGTTTTTATAAATTCAGTCTAAAAATTGTAGTGTTTGCACATGTGTCCGCAAGCTCCAGCGACCAGCCATCACCACCGGGGATCAACAGATCTCCACATGCGTAGGTATCTTGTGTATTAAAGAATAAATTTAATTTCAAATATAATGACTTGTTCATGTATATTTATATTTTTTTAAATTAAACTATGAGGTTATAAATGTGTATGCAGGTGCGAGCACCTCGGCCTAGCAGTGTCGTTATTCCTCCCTCCCCGGACTTTTAGCCACCTTATATGCCAGCTGTATCCCTTGTCATACATGCCCCATTCCATGCATCCCTCCCCATCCCTTTCCATCCATTCCCCCCTCCTATCCAGCAGCATAGTTCCATCCAGCTCCCCCTTACGTTTCATATCCAGCTCCACTCCGTATCAATTTCCCATGTTCCCACCATCCCCCATCCAACCACGACACACCACCCATCCACAGTCACCCATCCCTCCACCACAATACAGACCTCACCCCCCCCCAACATTTCCTCACCACACTCGCTTCCCTTTTGTAAAATTAGTCACAGCAGATCTAATGAATAAGTAAATCAATCACAACAGATGAACATAGAAAATATGGTGCAAAACTTTGCAAAACATGCAGCAGTGCTCAATATCCCAATAAGGGTGAATAATTACAATACAATCTGACTATGTGAGTGAGAAATTCGAATTGACTAAGTAGGCCATTCGAATCACTGAATGGAGTAGCTTGACTCCAACTAGGAGTCCTCATCATCAATCGGTGGTGCTCATCAATGCACAAGAACAAGTCATCCAGGTGTCAATCTGAGTCTAATTGAGTGTAACAAGTGTAATTGAAGTGTGTAGCACTGATTAAGGGAAGGAGGCTCAGTGGGGGGCATATGGGAGGCTAACTGAAGTCAGAACAAGTCATCTAGTCAATCTGGAGGTCCAACGAAAGTGAAACAGTCAGTCGGGAGTGAAACTAGCCTCAAATTAGGGAGAATCGGAGCTAACTGAATGTAAATGAAGTGGAACTGCAGTGGTAGGTGAAGAAGTGCGCCCTTCACTGGCAGTAGGTGAGAAGTGGGCGCCTTCCTGACTAGGAGGGCTAAAAATCTGAAGTAAGTGGCTCCCGGGTGCTAGAATAAGGTGGCTAAGGTGCTGGAGGCATCAACCTGGTGACTGGGATGCATGCAAAGTGTATGCAAACCCTAGAATTTGCATGCAAAACCTAATTGCATGCAAGATCCTGAAAAAGATGATGTGGATATCCGAACACCCCCCCTCAAGCTAGACTATGATGTGCAAAAAATAATGTGGGGCCTTGGTAACTAAGACCAAAGGTCACCCGAATACAATAATCCAAAAACTAATAAAAGTCAATAAACCGAGGAAATGGGGAAAACCTCATGGGAAAAATACCCCCCCTCAAAATAGACTGTAGTACACCAAAATATTTAACTACTCCAAAAGCAAGTAGATATGTCTGGAGGTATCTTACTCTTGGGAGTAAATGGATCATGCTCCAAAAACATGTGCTTGAATTCTCCATCAGTGAATGCAAGCGAATGTGGAGACTTTAAGAACTTGCTCTTCATACCGAAAAAGGTGAGAACAAATCTGAAAATATGAGGATGATCCTGGAACCTGTGATTCGAACCAAGTGAGGTAGGAATAGCTCCAATCGAATCAAATAGATCTTGAAACTTGAACTTCTTATCAATAGAAGTTAAATCAGCTCCAAAAATAGATGAATGGTTTCTTGAGATCTCCTTTGAACCAACAAGGGTGAGATCAAAACCAAAATCAGCAAAAAGTGCATGAGAATTGAACTCAAGCGAATGGTAGTGCTCTTCATATTCATTAAAACTCTGAGAAACTTTGCAAATGATAGAACATAAGTTTATAGAAGGCATGCAATCAAGGAGGGCGAATGCGTCACCTCCAAAATATCAAGTAGATCATTATTCCGCATGCCGACAAACTCATGTGAAAGACAGGATTCAAGAACCTCTTCGGAATCTAGAGTATGAGCTTGTTTATCTTGCTCAGAATTTGAAATAGAAGACTTTGAGAGAATGAGTGTTGAATCTACAGTTTCTTCTTCATCTTGAACAATTGTTGAGGCCAAGACATGATCGAAAAGAACACATAAGGAGATCTCACTGGGCTTGTTCTCCAAAAGGATAGCATGATCCTCTTCTTCCTGCTTTCCAAATTCTCTATCAAGTTGGACCCATAGATCACTTGGATTTTCAGTAGTCTTACTAAGGTAGCGCATACAAGGAGACATAGCAAGACATATTGCTCCAAAATCTCTGTCACAATCATTAAGCCAATCATTCTCCTCTTCATCGGAATCAAAAACTCTTGTATTACCAATGCACATATCAAAAAGACATTGTCTCTTCAAGAATGCAATCATCTTTGGTTTCCATTCATCATAGTTGAATGGAGTAAGAATATTTTGTGAAGAAGAAGTCTCCATATTTGCATTAGCGAATGCACATGGAGGAAGTAAGAAACCTGCAAATCACACACAAACAAACACTATGTTTTCAGCCTTGCATGCACATGAGCGAATGCACATGAGATTTTGCATGCCGCTGCTAAAATATATTGGTGAGCAAAGATTGCTCTCTCTTCATGTAGAACACCTGTAGAAAATAAATCTTGTCCCTGTCATGGCTCTGATACCATGTAAAATTAGTCACAGTAGATCTAATGAACAAGTAAATCAATCACAACAGATGAACATAGAAAATATGGTGCAAAACTGTGCAAAACATGCAGCAGTGCTCAATATCCCAATAAGGGTGAATAATTACAATACAATCTGACTATGTGAGTGAGCAATTCAAATTGACTAAGTAGGCCATTCGAATCACTGAATGGAGTAGCTTGACTCCAACTAGGAGTCCTCATCATCAATCGGTGGTGCTCATCAATGCACAAGAACCAGTCATCCAAGTGTCAATCTGAGTCTAATTGAGTGTAACAAGTGTAACTGAAGTGTGTAGCACTGATTAAGGGAAGGAGGCTCAGTGGGGGGCACATGGGAGGCTAACTGAAGTCAGAACAAGTCATCTAGTCAATCTGGAGGTCCAACGGAAGTGAAACAGTCAGTCGGGAGTGAAACTAGCCTCAAATCAGGGAGAATCGGAGCTAACTGAATGTAACTGAAGTGGAACTGCAGTGGTAGGTGAAGAAGTGCGCCCTTCTCTGGCAGTAGGTGAGAAGTGGGCGCCTTCCTGACTAGGAGGGCTAAAACTCTGAAGTAAGTGGCTCCCGGGTGCTAGAATAAGGTGGCTAAGGTGATGGAGGCATCAACTTGGTGACTGGGATGCATGCAAAGTGCATGCAAACCCTAGAATTTGCATGCAAACCCTAATTGCATGCAATATCCTGAAAAAGATGATGTGGATATCCGAACACCTTTCAAGGGTACCCCGATCCATACTACAACTAGTTGGGGTTTATAGCCCTAGACATGCACCTCCACTTTGCCCACCGCAGTCCATGCCTCTTTCTTCCACCCCCCCCTTCTTCCACTGTGCCCCCCATTGGTGTAGCCACTGTCTATGTGGCTACATCCTCCCCTATACTGTCCACTATAGCATTGGAGCAAGTTGTCCAGTTGACTGCTCCATCCACCAGCCCTGAAGACTAACCGATTGTGTTCATAGTGAGATTGACTAGTTCATGAAAATCTCGTTGAATTTTAACGAAAATTACTATATGCATCTAATTTCATCATTTATCTGATTGTTCTAAATGTTGCAGGGTGGCATTGCTAAGAGACTAGAAGCACGGAGGAGGGAGACCCCCTCACGACTTACAGTCTTGCATGCGGTGAGTTATCTAAGATTTGAAAACTATTTTTTATTTTAAATTATGTTTTATACTTGTATAATTGTCAGGAAAAGTTGACATATTATTGTTGTCATTTTAGGGCTCAGGGGAACGTTGTCCAAGATGCCCGAAGGACCCAGGTTCTTCTAGCATGAAGAAGAGGAAGATCAATTTTGGAGATGCACCTGGGAGCTCTGAGGGTGGGAAGGAGGATTGAGAGACCGTCCTATGTACACTAGCCACGATGTGGCATTTTGGGCACGAGTTGCCATATTTTGTATAGGGAACCGTTGGCCATATTTTGTATAGAGCACGAGTTGCCATATTTTATACAGGGCACGAGTTTCCATTATATAGACGTTGCGAACAATGTTTCATTTTTCCAAAAAGTGTACATGATTGGATCATTTTTTCATATTAATAGATGGATCTGCACTTGTCTATATGACTTTGTCTTTGATTACATTTTTGCATACATGGTTTTGTCTTCAATAAAAATGTTATGGAAAAGTTTTCACATACATATAGATGTTAGTTCTAGGCACCAAGTGACCTCAATATGAGTCCCTTGTATTTGAATGGATCTTGCATCTTTTCCTTTCATCAACAACATACCTAACCAAGCAAACTAAGGAGTGATATTTACATTACAAAGTGTTGTGACTTTAGGGCTACAAAAAAATAAATAGGAGACGATGACCTCTTCGATACTTAACCTTGTAATGGTTATAATAGTTAATTCTAACAAGCATTGCATCACATATTATATCAAATTAACCTAGATATATGAGAAGTTCATATGTGTGCTTGGATGGAAAGGTTAGCCATATCACTTGAATTAGTTTAAACATGAGGGGTGTGCATAGGTGCAATTGGATTGAGCAATAAAAGAGAATTGTTAATGTAATTACATATGGATCGTTCTTTGTGTGTTAGTATGTTACTTTAATGAAAGAATGGACAAGTTGGCATAGACCCTTAGTGTTGATAATGTCTTCAATGTTTTGGTAATATTGATAATCATTCTTTGTAATTTTAGTATCTTGGATTTTTTGACGTTAAGACACATATTGAACATAGTCAACTCAATGGTTCAAGACATCATTTTACCCCATGATCCATGGAAGATTCATTGGAGTCATTTGAACCTCATTGTCATCACCTCAACCATGTTCAAGACGCCAATATCCATTCTTAGTAGTCAAATCCTCATGTTGGCACCCATATCACACTCAAAGATTAAAAATTCTTTTAAAGGGCATGTCTGGGGGTTGAGGGAATCTTGATGGATAATATCCTTAAAACATTTATATTCGATTTGAGGCCTCATATGTCCTCACCTTATCATTGTCAATACCTAAAAACCCATCCTTAGTGCACAAAACCTCCAAATGGAATCCATATCCAAAACAAAGGCTATGTATCCCATCTAGAGAGCTTGTGTAGTGATTCAAGGACTTGTTCATGGCTCATGAGCATGCAAATATTCATTTAGGTACTAATAAACTTTATATTTTTTAATCGCCATGCTCGAGATCTAGAGACCCATCCCTTGTGTTGAAAATCCTCTATTGGCATTGTTGTAGGAGCTTTATTCAACTAGTCAACTAGGATAAAGAGTTGATTGGAGGTATGATTGTAAAAATAAATATTTGTTAGGGATTAATGAAAGGCTAATTATTGATGTCTCTTAAGTTACATTCTCCCCTTTCTCACTTTCCATTTATGTGTATGAATATGTAGATATATCTTGTAGAATGACACATATCGGTAATACTAATTACAACACATATTGTATAATGGATGCATACATGCATATATGTTGTGTGAGAAGGAGACTATTTAGTGGTGGGAAAGTAAATTGGAAAATTTCATGAGAAATTATGCAAGAAGGACTCAACTAACTATTGCACACGCTAGGGCATGATTTTTTATAATCACTCATGAGAGGTTCTTAGAGTCAAATGCATTGGATATAAATAAATTCCTCGAGATAAATAATACATGAGCATAGAAGAAGATTGAAATTTGAGGTTAAAACTCATTAATGAAGGTAGAATGAACTTGGATAGATAGATTGGGAAAATTTTAGATGAATGCCTAGAGCTATACACACAAGTTAAAGAAAAAATAAAGAAAAACTCCTAACATTGGGAACAAATAGCCAAAACCAACAATGCAACTAGAACACAATGACCAAGGGAACTTCAAAATGCAACACCACTCCACAAAAGAAGTTTCTTTAGACCTACCTCATTTGGTATGAGAGAAGCTGCTTTGGAGACCTAGAGACATACCTACCACTTCTCTCATTTGGTATAAGATAATTTTCTTTAGACCTACCTCACGGATGTCAATGATTGAGTTTTTGGAGGCCAGCCTCCCACCCCACATGTCCTCTTCAACATTTTTTTTCTCTTGGTTTTGTGCCCACCCAAAAAAATTTCATGCTTTGGGTACCCTGAGGTATATTCCCAACCCAAAAAACTCTTATATTATGTTGATTATGTTGGTTATTGGCTTCACCCAACAAAATTATATTTAACAATACACATATTCATAGACTTGGTTCCCCATGCTCAATGCTCACTATATTCAACAATACACTTATCTTAAATTTAATTCATGTCTTGTTAAATATTTCATAATGAAATAGCTATTTGAGAGCACCACCTTAGACCAAGCCATACCATTAATATAAAAAGTACATTAGAGAAATGACCTAATTCAATTTCCTTCTATGAATCTAACCCTAACCCTAGCCCAAACCCTAGCACTAAATCCTATGTACCCTTTAGATACTTCCTCCAATATGTCCTAATCTCCCTACAAGTAACACAACCTCTTCACCCTCTCCACAATGGTGCCACTATCATGAAACTCAAAAGCTTGATAAATTTACGTAGCAAAACCCTTCATCATCATTGTAATCTCTAGGTTCATCATCAACATCTCCATCATCATCATCTTCTTCATCATCATCATCATCATCATCATCTTCATCACCATCACCATCATCAACAACATCTTCATCATCATCACCATCACCATCATCATCAACATCTTCATCATCATTGTCATCTCTAGGTTCCTCATCAACATCTCCATCATCATCATCTTCTTCATCATCATCATCTTCATCAGCATCACCATCAGCATCACCATCACCATCATCATCCTCAACATCATCACCATCATCATCACCATCAACATCCTCATCATCATTGTCATCTCTAGGCTCCTCATCAACATCTTCATCATCACATCTTCTTCCTCTCATCATCATCATATTCATCGACATCACCATCATCATCAACGTCTTCATCATCATCGCCATCTTCATCATCATCATCATCTTCATCATCATTTCCATCTCTAGGCTCCTCATCAACATCTCCACCATCATCATCTTCTTCGTCATCATCTTCTTCGTCATCATCATCATCATCTTCATCACCATCACCATCATCATAAACGTCTTCATCATCATCACCATCTTCATCATCATTGTCATCTCTAGGATCCTCATCAACATATTCATCATCACATCTTCATCATCATCATCATCATCATATTCATCACCATCACCATCATCATCGACGTCTTCATCATCATCACCATATTCATCATCATCACCATATTCATCATCATTGTCATCTATAGGCTCCTCATCAACATCTTCATCATCATCATCTTCTTCATCGTCATCATCATCATCTTCATCACTATCACCATCATCATCAACATCTTCATCGTCATCACCATCTTCATCATCATTGTCATATCTAGGATCCTCATCAACATCTCCATCATGATAATCTTCTTCATCACCATCATGTTCATCACCATCACCATCATCATCATCATCAACATCTTCATCATCATCACCATCATCATCATCATCAACATCTTCATCATCATTGTCATCTCTAGGTTCCTCATCAACATATCCATCATCACATCTTCTTCATCATCATAATCATCATCCTCATCACCATCACCATCATCATCAACGTCTTCATCATCATCACCATCTTCATCATCATCACCATCTTCATCAACATTGTCATCTCTAGGCTCCTCATAACCATCTCAATCATCATCATCTTCTTCATCATCATCATCCGGAGGCCCCCGGGAATGCATGGCCACAGTGAATAGGTACAAAATGGCCACGTGGACCTGTGGGAGCCACCAGAATCCAAGTCCACTCGTTGTTTTGGGTTCTGTGGCCCCGGGAAAAATCCTCAAAGCATCTGTGAATGGCCCCGGGGTGCCCGACTAGAATGCCCGTAGCATCCAAACTGTGAATCTGTTCACTAATCCGTCAATTCCGGTGGGTCTGGAACGCCAGGTTTTAGCTAGGGGACCCCCCAAAGCATGCCTCAAAGACCCGAAAGTAGTGCCAATGAGCCATCTCTGGAGCTAGGGTTTTGCTCAGTGAGGGCCATTCCAAATTCACTCAAGGGGGGCATTTCTCATCCAGAGCACCCCGAGTGTGCATGGCCACCGTGGACAGGTCCACAATGGCCACATGGACCTATGGGAGCCGATGGAATCCAAGTCCACTAACCGGTTTGGGTTTTGTGGCTCTCAGCAAATCCTCAAAGTGTCCTTGAATGGCCCATGGGTGCCTGACTAGAATGCCTGTAGCAGCCAAACCGTGGCTTCATTCATGAATCTATCAATTCCAGTGGGTCTGGGATGTCGGGTTTCATCTAGGGGACCCCCCGTAGTGTGCCTTGAAGACCCGGAAGCAATGCCAATGAGCCATCTCAGGAGCTAGGGTTTTTCTTAGTGAGGGCCATTCCGAATTCGCTCAAGGGGGCCATTTCTCATCTGGAAGCCCCTGGGCGTGTGTGGCCACCATGGACAGGTCCACAATGGCCACGTGTACCTGTGAGAGATGTCGGGATCCAAGTCTGCTAGTCAGTTTGGGTTCGATGGCCCTGGGGAAAATCCTGAAAGTGTCATTGAATGGACTCGGGGTGCCAGACTGGAATTCTCGTAGGAGCCAAACTGTGGCTTCGTTTGCGAATTCATCGATTCCGATGGATTTGGGATGACAAGTTTCAGCTAGGGGCCCCCCATAGCATGCCTCGAAGACCCGGAAGTAGTACCAATGAGTCATCTCCGGAGCTAGGGTTTTGCTCAGTGAGGACCATTTCCAATTCGCTCAAGGGGGCCATTTCTCATTTGGAGGCCCCCGAGCATGTGTGGCCACCATGGACATGTCCACAATGGCCATGTGGACCTGTGGGAGTTGATGGAATCCAAGTCCACTCGTTGGTTTGGGCTCTGTGGCCCTAGGGAAAATCCTCAAAGCATCCCTTAATGGCCGTGGGGTGCCCTACTAGAATGCCCTTAGTAGCCAAACTGTGTCTCCTTTTGTGAATCCCTCAATTCCGGTGAGTCGGGGATGCTGAGTTTCAGCTAGGCCCCCCCCATAGCGTGCGTCGAAGAGTCGAAAGTGGTGCGAATGAGACATCACAAAATCTAGGATTTTGCTTAGTGAGGGCCATTCCAAATTTGCTAAGGGGGGTCATTTCTCATCTCAAGGCCCCCAAGCATGCCTGGACAACGTGGATACATCCACAATGGCCACGTGGACTTGTGGGAGCTGATGGAATCCAAGTCCGATCGTCGGTTTGGGTTCGTGGCCCTAGGGAAAATATTCAAAGTGTCCATGAATGGCCCCATAGTGCCCGACTAGAATGCAAATTACAATAATACCATGGCTCCGTTCGTGAATCCATCGATTCTGGTGGATCAAGGGCACTGGGTTTTAGCTAGAGGTCCCCCCACAGCATCCCTCCAACCCCCGAAAATGGTGCCAATGAGCCATCTCCGGAGCTAGGGTTTTGCTTAGTGACGGCCATTCCAAATTCGCTCAAGCGAGTCATTTCTTGTCTGGAGGCCCCCGGGCATGCGTTCCCACCGTGGACAGGTCTCCAATAGCCACATGGACCTGTGGGAGCTGAGGGCATCAAATTCGGCTCACCGGTTTGGGTTTCATGGCCCAAGAGCAAATCCTCAAAGTGTCCTTGAATGGCCCTGGGGTGCCCGACTAGAATGCCCCTAGCAGCCAAACCGTGGCTCCATTCGTGAATCTGTTGATTCTGGTGGGTCCGAGACACCGGGCTTCAGCTAGGGGACCACCTACAACATCCCTTGAAGACCCGGAAGCGGTGCCAATGAGCCATCTCTGGATCTAGGGTTTTGCTCAGTGAGGACCACTCCAAATTCGCTCAAGGGGGCCATTTCTCATCCGGAGGCCCCCAGATGCGCATGGCCACCATGGACAGGTCCACATTGGCCACATCCACCTGTCCACGGTGGTCATGCATGCTCAGGGTCCCCTGGATTTGAAATGGCCCCCTTAAGCGAATTTGGAATGGCCCTCATTGAGCAAAACCCTAGCTCCGGATATGGCTCATTGGCATCATTTCTGAGGGTTGGCGACATGTTGTGGGGGGGGCCCTACCTCTAACTGGATGTCTCAGATCCACCAGAATCGACGGATTCACGAACGGAGCCACAGTTTGGTTGCTACGGGAATTCTAGTCGAGGACCTCGGGGCCATTCAGGGACAATTTGAGGATTTCCCTAGGGCCATGGAACCCAAACCGGCAAGCGGACTTGGATTTTGTCAGATCCCACAGGTCCACATGGCCATTGTGGACTAGTCCACGGTGGCCACACACGTCTGGGGGCCTCTGGATGAAAAATGGCCCCCATGAGTGAATTTGGAATGGCCCTCATTGAGGAAAACCCTAGCTCTAGAGATGGCTCATCAACACTGCTTCTGGGTCTTTGAGGCATGCTATGGGGGGAACCCTAGCTGAAACTCGGCATCCTGGATCCACTAGAATAGACGGATTCACGAACGGAGCCATAGTTTGGCTCCTACGGGCATTCTAGTCAAAAACTCTAGGGCCATTCAGGGATGCTTTAGGGATTTGCCCCGGGGCCACAGAACACAAACCAGTGAGCGGACATGGATTTCGTCGGCTCCCACAGATCCACATGGCCATTGTGGGCCTATCCACGGTGGCCACGCACGCCTGGCAGCCTCTGGACAAGAAATCCCCCCCTTGAGAAAATTTGGCATGGCCTTCTCATTGGGGTCAAATTTGAAAAATCGTCGATCGCGCACTTATGGTTAGTGTTCCCAGCTGGAACCTCCCTAGACACACTTTCAGGACTCCCTAGAACCCGGTTTTGTTTCATGGTTGGAATTTTATGTCCCCGGTAGCTATCTAGCAGGTGTCCCTGAATGCCTTTTAGATGCGAGACAGAATGAGCTGTAGAATGACGACCGTAGCTCGGATCGATAAACCATCACCTTCATTGGATTCAGGACATCGGGATAGTGCTAGGGGTTTTCCTCTTCTCCAGTCCAGTTGACCAAGTGTCATCTTGTTCGTCCATTTTGGAAACTATGGTTTTGCTCAGTACGGGAGTGTGCAATTGTTGCACATTGGGGTCAAATTTGCAAAATCATCGACCAAGCACTTATGGCTAGAGTTCCCAGCTGGAACCTCCCTAGACACACTTGCAGGACTCCATGGAACCCAGTTTTGTTGCACGGTTGGAATTTGATGCTCCCGGTAGGTATCCAGCAGGTGTCCCTAAAGGCATTTTGGATGTGAGATGGAATGAACCATAGAATGACGACCATGGCTCGGATTGACAAATCATCAACTCCGTTGGATTCAGTATGTCAGGATAGTGATAGGGGTGCCCCTCTCCTTCGGTCGCGTGGCCCAGGTGTCATCTTGTACTTCCATTTTGGAAACTAGGGTTTTGCTCAATATGGGATTGTGCAATTTTTTCACATTGGGGTCAAATTTGCAAAGTCGTCGACTGGGCACCTATGGCTAGAGTTCCCAGTTGCAACCTTCCTAGACACACTTGCAGGACTCCCTGCAACCCGGTTTTGTTGCAGGCTTGGAATTCTATGCCCCCAGTAGGTATCCAGCAGGTGTCCATGAAGTCCTTTTGGATGTGAGACGAAATGAGCCATAGAATGACGAGTCATGTACGCACCTGCTGACCCAATGCAAGGGAGGAAACATGATGCCAATACTCAGGGCTTTCACATGATCTCAGCCCATTGTTAGATTCATATAAATAACAAATGGGTGTACAGGTGTAAAACAATCAATTATGCACAGCGGAAAAAACATCCACACACTCTTCATATGCATTCAACATATCAATTTTAGTCATTAATAAAACATTTCAGAAGTAAATACATAGACAAAACACTTATCTTCATTTCAATTGTCCCAAGCAACTAGCTATGTCGCTGCAACGTTCCACCCAACCATAGGCTCTTCGATAGCTTATACTGAGTCCGTCCGAAGGCCACCCCCGAGCTAGGCATGATTCTCACAAGGACAAAGGGGACATTCACGCTCACACACAATCTATTAACCATTTTATTTTAGCCAAGCCAGTCCAACTGGGTTTATCAGGCTACACTTGCACAATGGATGCTTATTCCCAAGCTCAAGCCAGAACAAGGGATTACCCATCACACATACACATCATACTCTTCTCTCACACAGCATGCACAAACAGGGGCAGGGATAAACAGTAGGATTTACAAATGAGATGGCCATGGGTTTCCCAAAAATGTTCCCAACCAAAAACGGATTATAGGATGGGGCAAACAACCACAGGGAGGAAAACGATTTCTTCCCCAATATCTCAGCCTTCAACAGCCCAAAACGGCCTCTATTGAACCCCCATTCGATTTCCCTCCTTCCCCCACTGGTATACAACACGAAAACGCCCTTCTCTACAGGGAGAATGAGGAAAAACGCAACAGCCCTGCCTGGAAAACGCCCAAGTGGTTCTAAACTCGTGAGGGAGAAAGAATGATGGATGCATAATGGCTTGGGGAAGAAATTCCTGGCTCTTTCTTGCCCAAGGAGACAAAACACGATTTTCATGAAGGGTGGCTTTCCCATAACCGAATTTGGACAGCCATACTTCCCCACTCCCAAGGCATTAACTACCTCAACCAACTCTTGGGAGAAATCAATGGTTGGGTACAAAAGTTAACATGGGTAGTTGAGGGCTTGATGGGTTCTCTCATTGACACTTGGCTTGACTCTATGGGCTCAAGGGTTTCAATGTTTTCCCTCCCAATTCCTTGTGAAATCATGCCCCCATCTCTTTGTTGCATTGCATAGCTAGTTGTGGGTATTTTTTTTATTAAATGCATATTACATGATATTTGAATTTCCACTATGCATTGCTAGCACGTGAACCATATGCATCACGAAATCGATGGCGGGGCCTTGGCCTTAAGCTCCTCACCAGGATTTCATAGCAAGATTACATCATTTATAATGTTAATACCATGGGGCCAAACTGGGGACATTACATGACGACCATGGCTCAGATCGAAAAATCATCGACTCCATTGGATTCAAGACGTCAGGATAGTGCTAGGGGTGCCCCTCTTCTCTAGTCCCGTGGACCAAGTGTCATCTTGTACGTCCATTTTGGAAACTAGGGCTTTGCTTAGTATGGGAGTGTGCAATTTTTGCACATTGGGGTCAAATTTGCAAAATCGTCGCTCGGGCACCTATGGCTAGCATTCCCAGATGGATCCTTTTTAAACACACTTGCAGGACTCCCCGGAACTCAGTTTTGTTGCACGGTTGGAATTTTATGCTCTCGTCCGGTATCCAACAAGTGTCCCTGAAGGCCTTTTGGATGTGGGATGAAACGATCCATAGAATGATGACCGTGGGTTGGATCAACAAACCAGTGAGTCCATTGGATTCAAGACATCGGGATAGTGCTAGGGGTGCCCCTCTCCTCTGGTCCTGTGGCCCAGGTGTTATCTTGTACGTCCATTTTTGAAACTAGGGTTTTGCTCAGTATGGGATTGTGCAATTTTTGCAGATTGCGGTCTAATTTGAAAAATAATTGACAGGGAACCTATGGCTAGCATTCCTAGCTGGAACCTTCCTAGACACACTCACAGGACTCCCCGGAACCTGGTTTTGTTGCATGGTTTGAATTCTATGCCCCCAGTAGGTATCCAATAGGTGTCCCTAAAGGCCTTTTGGATGCGAGATAGAACAAGCCATAGAATGACGACCATGGCTCGGATCGACAAACCGTCGAATCCATTGGATTCTGGACGTCGGGATAGTGCTAGGAGTGCCCCTCTCCTCTGGTCTCATGGCCCAAGTGTCATCTTGTACGTCCATTTTAGAAACTAGGGTTTTGCTCAGTACGGGATTGTGCAATTTTTGCACATTCGGGTCAAATTTGCAAAATAGTTGACTGGGCACCTATGGATAGTGTTCCGAGCTGGAACCTTCCGAGATACACTTGCAGGACTCCCCAGAACCCAGTTTTGTTGCACAGTTGGAATTCTATGGCCTCGGTAGGTATCCAGCAGGTGTCCCTGAAGGCCTTTTGGATGCGAGATGGAATGAGCCATAGAATGATGACCATGGCTCGGATTGACAAACCATCAACTCAGTTGGATTTAGGACGTTGAGATAGTGCTAGGGGTGGCCCTCTCCTCCATTCCCATGGCCCAGGTTTCACCTTGTACGTCCATTTTGGAAACTAAAGTTTTGCTCAGTACGGGAGTGTGCAATTTTTGCACATTGGGGTCAAATTTGCAAAATCGTCAATTGGGCACCTATGGCTAGCATTCCCAGCTGGGTCCTTCCTAGACACATTTGAAGGAATCCCCAGAACTTGGTTTTGTTGCACGGTTGGAATTTTATGCTCCCGTCTGGTATCCAACAGGTGTCCTTGAAGACCTTTTGAATGCGGGAGGAAACGAGCCATAAAATGACGACCGTGGCTCAAATCAACAAACCGGCGACTCCGTTGGATTCAGGACATTGGGATAGTGCTAGGGGTGCCCCTCGCCTCCGATCCTGTGGACTAGGTGTCATCTTGTACGTCCATTTTGGAAACTAGGGTTTTGCTTAGTACAGGAGTGTGCAATTTTTTTAAATTGCAGTCTAATTTGCAAAATCGTCGACTGGACACCTATGGATAGCGTTCCCAGCTGGAACCTTCGTAGACACACTTGCAGGACTCCCCAGAACCCGATTTTGTTGCATGGTTGGAATTCTATGCCCCTGATACGCATCCGGTAGGTGTCCCTGAATGCCCTTTGGATGTGAGACGGAATAAGCCATAGAATGTGGACCGTGGCTCAGATCAAAAAACCGTCGACTCCATTGGATTATGGACGTTGGGATAGTGCTAGAAGTGCCCCTCGCCTCCGGTCTCGTGGCCCAGGTGTCATCTTGTACATCCATTTTGGAAACTAGGGTTTTGCTCAGTACGGGATTTCACAATTTTTGCACATTGGGGTCAAATTTGCAAAATAGTCGACTAGGCACCTATGGATAGCATTCCCAGCTGGAACCTTCCTAGACACACTTGCAGGACTCCCCAGAACCCATTTTTGTTGCCCGGTTGGAATTGTTAAGTTTTCTGAATTTACTTCAATATGATCTAGGATCTTAACTGAGAGAACAACATGTACAGCATATCTACAGCATATCAATCATGGAGACAATAATGCAAGCACACAAGAGACACAAAGATTTACTTGGGGAAAACCATAAAGGTGAAAAACCCCAATAACTTCCTCAGAGATAGATAGAGCAATGATACAACCAACCAAGAGAGATAGCCATAACCTAGCAGTAGATCCTCCTCCTCCATAAGTGCGCCACTCCTCCTTGAGTGCATGTGTGAGAAGTGAGTGAGCAAATAGAGTGCCTCTCGCACTCTATTTATACTTGACTTGACTTGCCTTTTTACCTAACTCATGTAGGCTCGAACTTAACCACATAACATAATGCTGAGTGGGCCGACCCCCAATAGGGTGGTCTAATAACCCTTTGACCCACATGACTTATACAGGGCCGACCCCAAATAAGGTGGTCTAATAACCCATCAAGTATAAGTTACGACACTTACAATATAAATGACGACACTTCCTTATAGAGGAATAATACCATCTCTATAGGAATACAATATACATATACATGTGAAATACATTCCGAAGTTACATATACATCAACACTCCCTCTTAACTAGGAAGGTATTTCTCAGCACAGTTCTTCTAGCACAAGTCATCTTCTCTGGATCATCGTCACTAGATAATCGTCATCGAGTCATCATCATCGTCACTGCTGCTGCTATCTCAATCAATCTCTGAATCTACTCGTCATAGGAAGTTCTACAGAGCCATTCCTTTTTCATACAGGATGTAGGCCCACCACCTGTAGGTCTTCGTCATCACTGGCCATACTATGGAATCCTCAGGACTTATTACGTGCGTCACAAAACCTCGAAAGAGCATCCCAGGCTGTTACGAGCACACATCTCTACCTATAGGATCTCCCAGGGCAACGAAGTACATGTGACCTCACCACAAAACCTTGCAAGAGCATCCCAGGCTGTTACAAGCACACAGCTCTACCTATAGGATCTCCCAGGGCAACGAATTACATGTGGTCATGGCAAAACCTCGCAAGAGCATCCCAGGACTGATTACGGGCACACAGCCCAACCTATCGGATCTCCCAGGGAAACGAACTACATGCCATAGGACAAAACCTCGCAAGAGCATCTGCTAGATATCCCAGGGTGCTATTATATGCCATAGGCAAAACCTCGAAAGACTATCTGCAGATCTCCCAGGGCAACGAATTACATGTCCTCCCATAGAAAAACCTCGAAAGAGCATTTGCCAGATGTCCCAGGGCACCGAATTACATGCCATAGGCAAAACCTCGAAAGACCATCTGCAAATCTCCCAGGGCAATGAATTACATGCTCATCTGCACAACCTGATCCATGACCATAGAGTATCAACCTGATACTCACCATACATCATCCTGATGTATCCATGATCATCCTGATCATCATCACTGCAACGTCCTGCTGCATGTCATCTGGAGCAACATCCTGAAGCTCGTCATCTATGATCATCCTGATCATCATTGCAACATCCTGCTGCATGTCATCTGGAGCAACATCCTGAAGCTCGTCATCTATGATCATCCTGATCATCACTGCAACATCCTGCTGCATGTCATCTGATCATCAATGCATCTACCTGATGCATACCAAGTATCTACCTGATACATATCATCATACATGATCCTCCTGATCATCAATGCATCTACCTGATGCATACCAAGTATCTACCTGATACATATCATCATACATGATCCTCCTGATCATCAATGCATCTACCTGATGCATACCAAGTATCTACCTGATACATATCATCATACATGATCCTCCTGATCATCAATGCATCTACCTGATGCATACCAAGTATCTACCTGATACATATCATCATACATGATCCTCCTGATCATCAATGTATCCACCTGATACAAATACAAATACATGATACATATCACCATACATGATCCACCTGATCATACAATGTATCCACCTGATACATATACAGATACATGGTCCAAGCATCCAACATGATGCATACATACATACATAAAATGATCCAACTGATCATATCCAGCATCCACATGATGCGTACATACATACATAAAATGATCCAACTGATCATATCCAAGCAGAAACCAGAACATCATCCTGATGCTCATCATCCAGCACTTACATCCACAGCCATGTGAAGGATCCTCCTTCCAACATGCTTGGAATGGCTTCAGCAAATGTGTTCATCACTTCTTCCTCGAAGTATCCTCGATCTGAAGCACGCCAAGCCTCTCTCTAAAGTACTTGAACTTCACCCTGGCTAGTGGCTTCGTTAGCACATCTGCAATCTGCTCGTCCGTCGCAACATACAGGAGCTTCACAGCTCCTCTCTGCACCATATCCCTGATATAGTGATATTTGATCTCTATGTGTTTCGACCTGTCATGAAACACTGGGTTCTCGGACAGCTTCACACAACTCTGGTTATCACAGAAGATACCAGTAGCCTCCAACGGGAGATCAAATAGCTAAGACAGTAGCTTTCGTAGCCATACTGCCTCACAACTAGCTGAACAGGCTGCAACATACTCTGCCTCAGCTGTACTCAGTGCTACGCAGGACTGCTTCCTGCTAAACCAAGAGATCACACCTGATCCCATACTGAAGCAACACCCAGATGTGCTCTTCCTGTCTGCAGCACTGCCAGCCCAATCTGAATCAACATAACCCTGCAGGTTAAACTTTTGATTCGCCTCATACTTGAGCCCATAATCCACTGTACCCTTCAGGTACCTCAGAACATGCTTTACAGCAACTAGGTGAACATTCCTCGGATCCGTCAGGAACTGGCTCAATGTGTTCACAGCAAAGCAAATGTTTGGTCTCGTGTTCGTCAAGTACATCAAGGACCCAATCATATGACGATACATAGAGACATCAACTAGCTCAGATGAAGCATCACATAGAAGCTTCAGATTCGATGCCATAGGTGTGGCCATATCCTTGCAGTCCATCATCCCAAACCTCTTCAGGATCTCTGCTGCATACTTCCCTTGTCCAAGGAAGATTCCATCTGCACTCTACCACACCTCCATGCCAAAAACAAATAGTGCATCATCCCCAAGTTCTTCATCTCGAACTTGGTAGCAAGCTTCCACTGCGTGTCGGCAATCAATCTATCTTCACCTGTAACAAACAGGTTATCCTCATGCAAAAGTAGTATCACTGGATTGCCTTCCTCAACCTTGTAGAAAAGGTTGGAACCCGCTTAACTCTTGGTAAAGACCAAACTGGATAGAAAGTTGTCTATCCTACCATACCAAGTTCTGCACACATATATGACTACACCATGCTGTCTTGAAATCCATCTGGTGTATCTTCTAATTCATCGTTTTTATATTTCTCAATGCTGCCATCTGCAACATGCTTGATCTGATAGTTCCATTTGGAAGTCATAACAAAATTCCCTTCACGTCTTGGGACTACATCCCAAACATCATTCTTCATGATCAATGGATCATGGCATTCCATTTCTTCATCCCAGATCCTGGGAACTTCAATATCTTCAATAAATATCTTTGTTGCTGGAACAAATGTTGTAGTCCTTTTGTAGGTGAAGATATGCTGTCTTTCCTACAAAACAGGTTAAATTGCATGATTAGAAACATCTCATAGTTTTCAGAACAAATTCTTACACATAAAGAAATATGTCATACAGTCATGCAATTATCTTAGCCAATGCTTCAATACAACATTTATCCATATCCCGTAACTTTCTAGATGCCTTCCAATCTCTACCAGAACATTGTTAAGAGTGTGCACAACTCCCAACATGTCAGCAAAGAGGTTTCATTCTAGATAAGTAGCAATGGAATGTTGTACAGTGCCATAGGCCACTTACCCATGTATATTAGTAGTATACTGTTCATCAATGCAACTGGACAATACATATCCTAAGTCTAGGAACATGAGCATATACATCATTGAACAATTTTACTTAAACAAACAAATATGCAAGAAATGATAATTAAAATACTTATCTTTGTTTGTTCGTTGGGTGGACTCTCTCTGAGTCTTCGCTTCCTTGCAGGAGATGCTGGAGTCCTAATCTGAAGTAGCTTCTTCTACACCTTTCTGTTGTGGAATGTAGAAAGATGGTCAACTCCCTCTGAATATCTGCATCCTTGCAAAGACTATTGAAGTGTGCTCCTTTTCTTTCTTGCAGGAACAACTGGAGTGTGCTCCTTTTCTTTCTTGCAGGAGCAACTGGAGTGTGCTCCCTCTTGATCTTTGCTTCCTAAATTACCTGTTCTTGAACTCATATTCATCCTTGGTCCCTATGCATGCTTATTAGTATCATGATTGTGTTATCCTTGTGATTTCATATAAAATCATACATTCATTAGTATACTATTAAAACACAATAATCTCAAGCATGTAGTCATGATCATTTCAAACAGAAATAATAAGCATTAGCATTCAAGGTTTATGTAGTATTCTTATGGTTAGTCAAATCATAAGAAACATAACATGTCTAAACCTGTAATTACTCAAACCTATGACTCTTCGGGTTAGTTGAATCATCAATTAGGATAAGAGATATACTATGCATAAAACCTGTGATTATTCAAACCTATACCTTCATGATTCTTCTGGTTAGTCAAATCAATCAATATAAGAGACATAATTCTTTTACTTATATTCCTATTTGACCATAGGACTTTTCTGGTTAGTCATATCATCAATCAAAGTAAAAATCATAATATGCCTAAACCCATGAGTACTAACTTCAATGAATAATCATAATCAATCATGCCAAGTATACTTAAATAAAGGATCTTATCACAAGGTGAGATTCTAACTTGATATAGGAAAAACATACCTGGATTAGCATGCTAGCTAATTATGTCTAACATACTCACATGATGTCTTCTTGTTCTTCTTCAATGACTTGTGCTAGTAACCTGTATATCTCATAGGTTAACCATTATAAAACCAAGTTATACATACCTCGTAAATGGATCTTCTATGGGATCCATGACAATGGATGAATCTTTGTCCTCATGTTATCATGACCATATGTTCTTGGACCAGAACATGATTTGTATTTCTTGTTGTACCTTTCATGTTAGTAGACAACATAAACCTCATACAACACCATAATGCATTAGTACAATCATAAGTGTCAATACCCTAATCAATGAATATTTTCTATCGTGCATTCATAGTTTTTTATTAAGGTGATACAGCAAACCTAAAATCAAGATTGTACTAACCGTAATAACATGAATACAAACATACCATAAACTTAATCATGGACAAATATCGAAACATACCTCGATGAGTCATACCTATCGAGATCGCTTGTAATCTTCTTATGTAAGGCCTTAGCCTCATCTCCCTCTGAAACAGGAACTTCCTCACTTATGTAGGTGACCAATCCATCTTCTTCTAGGATTAACCCAATCCACTTGAATTGCAAGAACTGGACCTGGAGCTGGATATGGGTTTGTCAGAGAAACCCCAAAAATTCAAACTTTGAATTTCAAACTTCTGAAAGGATAGAAATATGCACCTTGATGAGCTGATCAAACTGGTATATTCAGAATTTGAAAACTGCAAAGTTTTACTCCTCAATTTTGTCTTTGAAACTTTCGGATTCACTGGACGTGACCCTGAACTGGGGTTTGATGAAGCCCACTCTTCTGCCCAATCAAAAGGTTTGATCCAAAGCTCTAAGCTTCTATTTTTCTGAGGAGCTTCCAGCCGTGGTCACAGATTTCAAAAATTCTCATTTTTACAGAAGCCCTAATTTTCCACTTTTCTGATCAAAGTCCCGAACTAGGGTTTGATCAAGCCCGGCCTTCTGCCCAACCAAAAATACTGATCTTGGTCTCTAAATTTCTATTTTGATGAGTAGCATCCAGCCGTGGTCTTTGATTACAAAAATTCCAACTTTCTCCAAAGCCCTAAATTCCGGAAACCATGAATGAAGGTACCAAAAAATAATTCTGTTTTGACAGAAATATGTACCTTATTGTTTCTGGTGTAACTCCGAAATTTTTGATCCACAGGGTCTGAAAAAGTTTTCTGAGATAGCCTGACCTGTTAGCTTTCCATCCTGACAGGTCTGACCTCAATTGGATGTTCTGAGAGAGAGTTATGCCAAATGTCGCAACGTGACCTGTTTTGGGAAAATACAGGAGAGCGAACTTGGACGGCGTGCCACGTGTCATTGTTTGACCTTCGGCCTCTGAAAAAGTTTTCTAAGATAGATCGACCTGTTATCTTTCCATCCTGACAGGTATGACCTCAATTGGATTCTCTGAGAGAGAGTTATGCCAAGTGTCGCAACGTGACCTGTTTATGGGATAATACAGGAGAGCGAACTTGTACCGCGTTCCACATATCACTGGTTCAACTTCGGACTCTGAAAAAGTTTTTTGAGATAGTACAGTCTGTGTACTACCTGTCACATTTCACGAAATTTCATTTGGAGCTTCCTAGCCCAAGTTATGACCTTTTTCCCAAGGTCACCTGATTTTGACTCAGATCTGGAAGAGACAGAAACCCTATATTGTACAGATCATAAATCACAAAGTACAACGAATTAGAGGTTGTCCTTTGGACACAAGGTACCTGGAGATTTTAGCTTCGTCCTGTAACAATTTCAGATCTGAAAACGTCGCCAAAACGGATTTATAGCAAAAGTTCTACGATGACTGGTTTTTTCTATATCAAGCCCTAGCATCGTAAGTGCAACAAGTGTCATACATGCCATATCATGCCTTCTTTCAGGCTAGCTCTGATACCATGTTAAGTTTTCTGAATTTACTTCAATATGATCTAGGATCTTAACTGAGAGAACAACATGTACAACATATCTACAGCATATCAATCATGGAGACAATAATGCAAGCACACAAGAGACACAAAGATTTACTTGGGGAAAACCATAAAGGTGAAAAACCCCAATAACTTCCTCAGAGATAGATAGAGCAATGATACAACCAACCAAGAGAGATAGCCATAACCTAGCAGCAGATCCTCCTCCTCCATAAGTGCGCCACTCCTCCTTGAGTGCATGTGTGAGAAGTGAGTGAGCAAATAGAGTGCCTCCCGCACTCTATTTATACTTGACTTGACTTGCCTTTTTACCTAACTCATGTAGGCTCGAACTTAACCACATAACATAATGCTGAGTGGGCCGACCCCCAATAGGGTGGTCTAATAACCCTTTGACCCACATGGCCGACCCCCAATAGGGTGGTCTAATAACCCTTTGACCCACATGACTTATACAGGGCCGACCCCAAATAAGGTGGTCTAATAACCCATCAAGTATAAGTTACGACACTTACAATATAAATGACGACACTTCCTTATAGAGGAATAATACCATCTCTATAGGAATACAATATACATATACATGTGAAATACATTCCGAAGTTACATATACATCAACAGGAATTATATGCCCTCGGTAGGTATCCAGCAGGTGTCCCTGAAGGCCTTTTGGTTGCGAGACGGAACGAGCCATAGAATGACGACCATGGCTCGGATCAACAAACCGTCGACTCGGATGGATTTAGGATGCCGGGATAGTGCTAGGGGTGCCCCTCTCGTCTGTTCCTGTGGCCTAGGTTTCACCTTGTATATCCATTTTGGAAACTAGGGTTTTGCTCAGTATGGGAGTGTGCAATTTTTGCACATTAGGGTCAAATTCGCAAAATCGTCAACCGAGCACTTATGGCGATGATGATGATGATGGTGATTGTGATGGTGATGAAGATGATGATGATGATGAATATTTTGATGGCGAACATAGAGATGATAATGATGATGAAGATGATGATGATGATGGTGATGATGATGATGATGAAGACGTTGATGATGATGGTGATGGTGATGGTGATGGTGATGAATATGATGATGATGAAGAAGATGATGATGATGGAGATGTTGATTAGGAACCTAGAGATGAAAATGATGATGAAGATGGTGATGATGATGATGATGATGATGGTGATGATGATGAAGATGGTGATGATGATGATGAAGATGATGACAATGAAGAAGATGATGATGATGGAGATGTTGATGAGGAACCTAGAGATGACAATGATGATGAAGATGGTGATGATGATGATGATGGTGATGATGATGAAGACGTTGATGGTGATGGTGATGGTGATGGTTATGAAGATGATGATGAATAAGAAGATGATGATGATGTTGATGTTGATGGCGAACCTAGATATGGCAATGATGATGATGATGATGATGATTATGGTGATGATGATGAAGACGTTGATGATGATGGTGATGGTGATGAAGTTGGTGATGAAGAAGATGATGATGATGAATATGATGACAATGAAGAAGATGATGATGATGGAGATGTTGATGAGGAACCTAGAGATGACAATGATGATGAAGATGGTGGTGATGATGATGATGGTGATGATGATGGTGATGATGATGAAGATGTTGATGGGGATGGAAATGGGGATGGGGATGGGGATGGGGATGGTGATGGTGATGAAGATGGTGATGATGAAGAAGATGATGATTATGTTGATGTTGACGAGGAAACTAGAGATGACAATGATGATGAAGATGTTGTTGATGATGATGATGGTGATGATGATGAAGATGTTGATGACGATGGTGATGGTGATGAAGATGGTGATGAAGATGATGATGATGAAGAAGATGACAATGACGAATATGTTGAAAAGGAACCTAGAGATGACAATGATGATGAAGATGGTGATGATGATGATGATGAAGATGGTGATGATGATGTTGATGATGATGATAATGGTGATGAAGATGTTGACAAGGAATCTAGAGATGACCATGATGATGAAGATGATGATGATGATGATGAAGATGTTGAATACGATGTTAATGACGATAATGATGGTGATTATGATGATGAAAAGTCCCTGTAAGTGGTTATCTATGTGAATCAAGCATCAAAATTCAACCATAAATGAGCATGTTTTAAAATAAATTGTTAGGATACACAGCTAAGAGTCTAGAAGAGCTCTATGGATTTTTCCATCAAATTTGATCAAGGAGATTCTAGTATCTAGTTAGAATATATTAGTGGAAACCCTAGGTTGATGACATGATTCTTGGATAAGGTAAAAAACCCAAAATCTAGCTAGATTTGGGTGAGCATTGAGCATGGGGAACCAAATCTATGAATATGTGTATTGTTAAATATAATTTTGTTGGGTGAATCCAATAACCAACATAATCAACATAATATATGAGTTTTTTGGGTTGGGGATATACCTCAAGGTACCCAAAGCATGAAAAAAGTTTGGGTGGGCACAAAACCAAGAGAAAAAAAGAGTTGAAGAGGCCATGTGGGGTGGGAGGTCAACCTCCAAAAACTCAAGCATTGACATGGGTGAGGTAGGTCTAAAGCAACTTCTCTCATACCAAATGAGAGAAGTGGTATGTTTAGTTTAGGTTAGATTAGTGTTTCTAGGGCTAGTTTAGGTTTCTAGGACTAGATTAGGTTTATAGTATTCTAGCTTAGTTTTCTAGTGTTAAATTAGTGTTTCTAGGGTTAGTTTAGCTTTCTAGGATTTCTAGGGCTAGATTAGGTTTGTAGGGTTATATTAGTGTTTCTAGGGCTAGACTAAGTTTCTAGGGATAGATTAGGTTTGTAAACATTAGCCACAAAGGGTGAAATGATGACATGGTAGATGGATGTATCTCTATGTATATCTACATACCTCTATGTATGTATGCATGTATGTATGACAAAGACATGTATGTATGTATGTATCAACAAAAATTGCATGTACCAACAAAATAACATGAAACTACACATACCTCGATGTAGAACATAATATTTTTTGATGCAATTATTTCTGTTATGTAAAGTTGATTGGCCTCATTCAATAAATCCATCTGGATGCTCTCTGTTGCTAATTGTCTCCCTCATTTTCTCGTGCTCTGAATGAGGTAGGTAGTAGTGTACCTTGGTTGAGCTCTTGCTTGACATTATATGAAGATGGATGTTTGTGCCAATGATCAAGTTTGTGAAGTGATACACCATTGAACCTGGTCTGTAATCCATAAATACATGCCCACTAGTATTTATTGACTTCCCATCTAATGTAAGATATTCCCCCTTAACCACCATCGATCCAATAGGAAATTCAATTCTTTCATCGTCGATTAATTATGCGTAGAGGGTTTTCTTACCTTAGATGCACCGTGCCAACCAATAATTCGTGCCCCTTTCATTATCTTTCAGGAAAACAACTGCATATATGTGTCCTGGTTATATAAGATCTAAGATATGGTCATAGTCTGTCGAAATCGTTGACTGACCCTCCTTTAATTGGGTTGTTTCAACAACTGCACATTGGTCTATTGCAAGTGACACACGATCCCATTCATCAACCTAGTCAATGCATTCGCATTCATCCCATTTGCCACTGCTACAAGGGATGCAAAAGCATGCAATCTTTCTCATCCATATTTCAAATAAGGGGTTGTTTGAGCTTTGAACTGAATGAAATCCACGTGTTCCTTGTATTGTGCCGCAACTATAGGAATGTGATCGGTCTATGTCAACCACCCACCAAAAATTTCTTACCACAAGTCCTACCACTGATGATGTTTGTTGATCTCTTGCTCGGTCTGACATTGTTACAGAGCACCATTGAACTATGGATTCTGCATCTCAGATATGAGGTTTCCTGTCAAACCTCATCTCTTCCCTTTGTAGTGTGGCCTTGATGCATGCTCCGGCCCCATCATGCTCGCCTTTGCTGTGCCCGGTCTAAAAATATTTCAAGATATGTGGCACACTATAAGTCTTATGAAAAATACTCATCCATTGGAATACTCAGGCATTTTTGAACTGGCCCGCACCACCATCCGACCATATCCAATGCTGATCCATATGTATATCTCTCTCCTTCAACTGATCATAGAAAATTTGAAAACAATGTTGCACAAAATCAGGATCGTGGGTTCTATCATAACTTATGCAAAAGTTTGTCTCCTTCAATATTATCCTATTCTCATTGTTTCTCTCTGGCCCATGCCTATACATAATATGTACCATGATGTTGACTTGGTATGAATGGTAGTATTGATTTTGGATTTCATTTTGTGGCTCAAGGGTGTAATTTTCTGCAAAATCCACAATTGACACTATGGTTCCAACAGGAAATGTGTCCTTGCATTTTTTGTATTGCTCATCTTGCCATCGTGCTACATGCACATGTTGAACATATTGCTCTGTTTTCTCATAGAAATCCATCAAGAAGTCACATACCGGTACCTATTACCATGAAAACAAGGGAAATATTACAATGTGGCCTTTGGGAAAAATGTATATGTCATTAATTGAACATGTAATATGAAAAATATGCAATATTCATTTGAACCTGTGACTTCACTAATGCAATCTTTTTACTTTCCCTGGCACTGTCTAATTGATAGGTTACGTACTTGAAGCTCCGCATCTCCACACCCATCCTGCCAAATCCATGCTCCTTGCTTTCATGAATGCAATGGTTCAAAAGATAAAACCCACTACACCTAGAACATGTCCCATATAGACACGATTTTTCATAATATTTTTGTCCTTCAGGCCTTGGACACATGATGTTGTGGATAAAGTCTCTTGATGCATTCAGTGGTAGTATGGATCCATTGCATCCCTGCACAATGTTAGTATGCAAATCACAAAATATATGTTTATATGTGTCATAATAATATTCATATTCTATGTGGTATCTAGAACAAAATGTGTTCCGATGAATGCATATACGAATGTACCATGGTTTTAATTTCTCAAAGTACATTTGGCCCAGGTTCAATTGTGTGTGCTCATTCCTGAATATCTCATAGATTTGAGTCTGTGTGGTGTCAAGGAAGTGTTGAACATGGGTTTCATGTTCATTAGAACCATTTATCAGCTTTAGCATGTCTCTTTGGTTTGATGAAGGTCTAGTATGATCATGCCAAAAAATTTGTACTAACTCCTTAACATCATCAATTAACTTCCTATCTGCATGAGGTAACCTACCAACAAAATCCCAACAATCGTTTCCACCTGAAGTGTCCAGATTTTCTCTTATAACAGAGTACTTTTTAATAGCTTTTGTATTTAATTTGAGTATGTGAGAAGTGTGTGATAGTAGGCGACATTGCCTTGTGGACTTTCTTACAACTAATTCCACTAAAACACGATGAGCCGCACAAAGATCTTTTGTACGAGACGTCTTCCCAATCACATTAAATGCATATTGGAGATTTATAACAATATGACTGTTAGACTCTGAAATTTTAACCATCTTTATGCCCAAAATTCTCCTAACAACAGCTAAACAACGTGACTTTAACAAACATAGCAATAATTGACATTTAACTGCATCACCTTTGGATTCAAAATAGACAATTTTGTTGCATTGTCATTCGATAGTGCATTTTGAAAACTTACCTTCAAGCCTCGACATAGCACTTTCATCCACATGAATACATCTAGGAGTTCTTCTTCTTGCACTGGACAATCGAGGTATGGAGGGTGGACATGAGACATGAATACCAGAGCTTGTTTATTGTGGTGCTTCATTCACAAATTGGGCCGTAATGGGAGTGTGTTTGACATGGTTGTGGTATTCTTGTGGAGATTGCAAATTAAGCAAGGATTGTATGTCCATATCTACACATGCAACATCTCCCAAAATTCCTTTGTTGTGAGGAACTTCAACATGACTCGTTTATGGATTGTTGGTTGGAGATTGTGTTGATGTCGGAATTTGAGTTGGTTCCGTTGGATACAACCACTTTACCTATGGTTTTGAACAAGAGGTTGTCATGTCAACAACTGTGTTAGGATTAGTGGCATGATTTGTGGCAATGAT